>JARSSU010019010.1:0-25180 GCA_029619165.1 Eurosta solidaginis
TTTTTTTTTTTTTTTTTTTTTTTCATTTTCTTTTTTTCTTTTTTTTTTTTTTTTTTTTCTTTCCCAAGTATTCAATAACGTGGATAAAAATAAATTGAGTGCAGTATGCATTGACGGTGCTAAGGTTATGACCGGGAGGGATAAAGGGTTTGTTGGGTTTTTACGAAAAAATAATGTTGATGTTCCTGCGTTCCATTGCGTAATACATCAACACGCTTTATTTTCGAAGCATCTTAATATGATGAATGCAATTGACTTTGCAATAAAAGTAATTAATAGAATAAAGGGAGGACACAACGCATTGACGAACATAAAATTTAAAGAATTTTTAGCAGGTTGAAGCAGATTACGGAGATCTGCTTTTGTTTACTAACGTTCGCTGGCTAAGTCGCGGGCGAAGTTTGCAACGACTTTTTGATTTACGGGAAGAAGTTATTCAATTTTTGCAACAAAGCCTAGCAGAAAACTGCGCAGAAATGATTTCACACTTGAAAAACTACGAATTCATATATGACTTAGCTTTTCTTAGTGATATATCACTCATGTTGAATGAATTTAATCTCATTTTACAAGGTAAAAACAAACATATTTTTGATCTGGTTTCTGCAACAAATCAATTGGGTCATAAGCTCAGACTGTTAAAAAATGAAATTCTTAGCAAAAGTTTTACATTTTTACCAAGGACATCAAAAGTATTTGCGGAACTTCCAATTCAAAATAAATTAACAGAGTTTGTAAAAATTATTGATACCTTGATTAAAAAATTTTCTGAAAAATTTATTGATTTCCATATTATCAAAAATGCAATAGATCTTCACGACAATCTATTAACATGCAATATTGAAAATTACAGTCAAGAAATTCAACAAGAGCTGAAAATTATGCAAGCCGATCCATCACTGCCCTTTGGCACAGGACTAAAGTTTTGGGAAAAAGTAAGCGATGTGTCTTATTCAAAATAAGGTCTGAAATACTAAAACTATATTCAATGTTTGGTGCCACGTATAATTGCGAAGTCCTTTTTTCTTTTTTAAAAATAGTTAAGTCTAAATATAGACATAATTTAATGGATAACCACTTAGAAGATATCTTAAGAATTAATAGATACGAAAATGATATAAATATTGAAGAACTTGCAATGAATTAAAAAATATTTAAATAAGAATTAATTTTTTATTTTCCTTAATTGCAAAAAATTAATTTTACGAATTTAGTTCCTTAAAGTAAACAAAAAAATATTGAGGAAAAATTCACATTTAATTTTTTTTTAATCTCTAAAAGTGAATTTTTTTAGTTTTTATATTTGAAACTGTCTTTAAACTTCGGTAAATATTTATTTCTTTATTATTAACTTGTTGTTGTTTTTTTGTTGATTCTCAAAGCTAAAAATAACAAAAAAATTTTCGGTAACATCAATTTGGCTTTTCATACATAGAGTAAGTTCGGGTAATAAGGAATACATACTTTTTCACCAATAACTTCACTTTCACTTTTTTGCACCCGCCATTTCCAAGACTTTTTGGAATGGGCGCATTCCAAATCGCAACTGTTGGACCCGTTCTACAAACAGTTTAGCTATACGTCAAATTGCAACATATAAAAATCCCTTTTCAAAATTAAAATATTAGGTAAATATCAATTAATTAAAGTACTTAAAATGGCTAAGTGGCTATTAATCAATACAATTTCACCATTACTACTAATATTTAAAAGTCCATTTTTCCTTCCACAATTAAACCATGAATTTTTTTGATTTCAATACGTTGGCAACATTGATTTTTTAGACGCGTGAACGACTTGTTCTCTTCAGTCTCTCATTGTCCAGCAGAACCGCAATATGTGATTGTATATGTTTTGTCCGTAGCTGATGTAGATACATAATGATTGATCTATGGATGTGAATTCACGTCACTGCTTAGCATCGGCTTAGAGACGATAGCATCGCTCAGTGCTGCTAACATTCGTTACAATACGTTGATGACATTTTAATTGCAAGTTTCGATAAAAATAATATTGAAAATGTTGAAAAATTACTGAGGAAATATTTTGAAATTAACAGTCTTGGAGAAGTTAGACATTTTCTAGGCATGGAGGTGCTCAAGGATGAAAATAGTAACTTTTGCATGCGCCAAAGGTATATATTTCCTTTAAATAAATTTGGTATCAAAGATGCTAAAAGTTCTCATTATCTTTTAGATCCTGGTTATGGGAAAACGACATCTGAACCCTTATTATCTAATACTGAGTATCAGCGTTTAATTGGTTCCTTATTATATATGAGTGTAAACACAAGACTTGATATTGCAGCAAGTGTATCTATATTGGCAAGGAAAGTAAGCAATCCTACTCAAGAAGACTGGAACGAAGCAAAACGAGTGCTAAAGTATTTAAAGGGTACAATGAATTTTTATTTGCGATTGAGTTGTACGACTGATAAACGTGATACTCTTATTGGCTACGCCGATGCAAACTGGGCTGAGGACAGAAAGGACCGCAAGTCGAATTCAGGATATATTTTTAAATTAAATGGTGGCGCTATAAGTTGGTTTTGTAAGAAGCAAACATGCGTTTCTCTGTCATCTACCGAAGCCGAATTCGTTGCTTTGTCCGAAGCATGTAAAGAAGCTGTGTGGAGTCGGAAGCTGCTTGCAGATTTTAATATAGAACAAAGTTCACCTACCGTTATTTTTGAAGATAATCAAAGTTGTCTGAATTTAATAAAAGAAGAGATGCTTAGCAATCGTTCAAAACATATCGATACCAAAATTCATTTCGTAAAGGATCATGTTAATAAAAATAACATAAAATTATATATTGTCCAACTGAGGAAATGGTAGCTGATATGCTGACAAAACCATTGCCAGCAGCAAAATTAAGCACTCTTCGATCAGCCGCAGGAATAGAATTTAATTGAGGAAGGGTGTTAGAGATATCAATTTAATACTGTAAAATACTTTGTTATATTTTCACTGTAACAACAATTTATAATAGTAGGCAATCTAACCGAGTTATTTCTGTCATCTACATAAAATTTTTTTTTCATTCTGTAAGAAGTTTTGTTACAATAAAGTCTTTTATAAAATCCTAGTTTTTCTTACTGCGCATATACGTTTGCAGTTTCCAACCTGGTCTCACCCAGTGGATCTCGTCGTATCTCTGCGGTCGAACGCAAAAAGTTATTTTTAAAAATACTCTTTCTAATGTCATTGATGTTCCCTCTGGCGTCCCACAGGGCAGTCATCTAGGTCCAATTCTGTTCTTGCTATTCATTAATGATATTTGTACCACAATAAAATATTCCAAAATCCTAATGTATGCCGACGATGTACAACTTTTTAGGTCTTATGCGTCTACCGAAGAACGTCCCTAGCTTCAAGAGGATTTAAACTGCCTAGTTACCTGGTGCAACGTGAATTCAATGCCGCTTAACCTCAATAAATGTAAATTCATGTCCCTCTCTCGGAGATCTTTGCCAGCAGCCTATTATGTAATTAATAATTTTTGTCTTTCATCAGTAAACTATTTTGTGGACTTGGGAGTCACGATAGATACTAAACTTAGTCTCAACCTTCATATTAATGGTACTGTCAATAAGGCTAGAGGTGTTCTTTCATTCGTGAAACGGTGGTCCAAGGAATTTAGTGACCCTTATGTAACTAAAGCACTTTTCACCACTTTAGTTAGACCAATATTAGAATACGGATCAATAGTCTGGAATCCTAAATATCGAGTTCATGCAGATAGACTTGAATCAGTACAAACGCAATTTCTAGTTTTCTCTTTAAGAAATTTTCAGTGGGACTCTGCGTATAATCTTCCCCCTTATACTAGTCGGTTAAAGCTTATCAATCTTCCAACTCTTGCAAGTCGCAGAGAAATGCTAGGCGTAATATTTATGGCTAAACTACTGAATGGATTGATTTCTAGCCCAATTCACTTAAACGAAGTAAACTTTAACGTCCCATCACGAGTGTCAAGACATTACAAACCTCTTCTTTTGAGGCAGTGTAGAAATAATATCGAATTAAATGAACCTTTTTTGGTGTTTGTGTCATGATTTCAACACTCATTCTAGTCATTTGATATAACGGATTCACTTTTTACCATAAAGAAAACTGTCCTATCCTATCTTAACTCGTAACAAAAAAAGATAAAAATTTTACGTACTAAAAAGTTCACTTACTTAACAATGTAATACATAACTGTTATTTATAATACTTAGCTGATGATTTTTATTCTGTAGCTAAGCAGTTTTAGATCTCAACGCTTAACAAACCTCCGCCTATCAACAACTCGGCAAAAGCAAAAACAAATCCGCGCGTCATGCGGATGCGCCCCTCGCGTCGGTTGGGCGGCCTTTGGAGGGTATTAATCCGTTGGGTATTATTATTATTATATCGTGCGGAGGGATCGAGCCTCGCTGGCTACCATAAGGCACCTAAATGTCTCCTTTTGTTGAGTTTCGGGGCACAACGTTATTAAAGGGAATGAATATGCAAAAGAGATGGCCAGCAAAGGTTCCGAAATGGGCATGAGCGAGGCGAATAGCTCTTTACAACCACCGCTGTATTATCACCTGAGGAAAATCGGGGAATATGAGATTAAGTCAACGGACTTGCTTTAGGCTTTCTCAAGCTTAACAAATCTGCAGTGAGAGTACTTAGGTTTGTCATCACAGGTCATTGCTCTCTTGCACCAATGCTCCGACGGTGGCGCATACCAACACCCTCCTTTTCGATTGATTACTTTCTCTGCAGATGTCCAATACCGCATACAAGACGACTCACTCCTCATCATCAGACAAAGCAAGTGGTTCGTTTTGGACTACTAGGAAATAATCTGGTTGGACGAATGTGCTGCCCCTGAGAGCACTCAAATTTCTCCGAGTGGAAGTGTGGGAAATTCCCAATTACGCCTTCCTAGCCTAACCTAACTTTTTCTAGGAAGAATAAATTTCTATAGGGAAAAATTATTGTGTTTGAGTGTGACTTAAAAATTTTTGTTTTTGACTTAGCTCGCTTTAGATAACAGTAGTTGGCTAGTTAATTAGTTGTGTTCTATTTTGCTTTTCTTTTTTACTTTCAAATAGGCTACTTTTGTTCAAAGGTTACTGGCAACTAGCGCGCGCATTAAGCATAAGCAGAAGAACAAACATCGCAGTTAAAAAAAATAATTATGTAGAAAAAACTAAAAACAAGTACAAAATAGAAAAGTAAATCTTACAAATTGGCTAAATAAATATGTATGTATATATGTACGTATGTACGACCAGGGTAGTATTTATCTTAGGGCAGGGGCCCATGAGAGGGTCTTTTGTTATGAAAGTTATATCTAAACCTTGCTTAAAATTGTTGTGGAGATAACTTCAAGAAATCGATACCAATAGGCAGAAATCCATACAATAGTAGTTTGCGATAGGGAATGTCAATGAGTATACTCAGTTAGGCAGCTTTACGTGCCTTGCAGTCTTACACAGTTACTTTTAACCTAGTGGATAACTGCATTGGGCTCCTAAATGGCCTGGATGCCAAAAACAAGGTTTTTTAGGATGAGTGCCCGGGCATCAGGGGCGTGAGGGTAATGAACAGGCGGACTACCTAGCCTAGAAGGATGCTTTACCAGCATTCTTTGGTCCAGAGCCCTTCTGTGGACCCACAAAGGCACACACTAGGGGAACTGGGAAAGTAGTATAGACAGCAATGGGTTGAAGGCCTAGGACAAAGACAAGCCAAATTCTCTATACTCCCAGCAACGAGAGTAATCTAAGTATATAAGTAGGACCCACGAACTCTCACTGTATACTTCGGCGCACTGTAGTTCACGATATCACCTAAGTAAGCTAAATCTATCCGATACACAAATATGTCGCATTTCTGAGCTGTATGATGAAACGCGCATTCCCTGCAAATGAGTCGCTCTGCAAGGCAGAATACAGTAAAAGGCTGAAAGATCAAGCACAATAGATCTAAATAAAGGTCGTAGTAATATAATAATAGTTTAAAACAAGTAAGGAAGGCTAAGTTCGGGTGTAACCGAACATTACATACTCAGCTGAGAGCTTTGGAGACAAAATAAGGGAAAATTACCATTTAGGAAAATGAACCTAGGGTAACCCTGGAATGTGTTTGTATGACATGGGTATCAAATGAAAGGTGTTAATGAGTATTTTAAAAGGGAGTGGGCCTTAGTTCTATAGGTGGACGCCTTTTCGAGATATCGCCATAAAGGTGGACCAGGGGTGACTCTAGAATGTGTTTGTACTGTAACGAATTTATTTGCGAATCCTCTTATTTGCAATCCTCTGCTAAGTTCGAATCACTAAACTGTTGAATAAATAACTCCAATATTGAATAATGGAAAAATGGCCTTTATTAAAATACTTCACAATAACATTCAAACTGTGCAACGAATAGCTTAATAACCAAACTGATATCTTAAAGGAAACTGACTTTCAAAATAATAGACCTATTGCTCGCTAGATATCGTCTCACTCGTCTACTGCTTGACAATTCAAATCAAACTGAATTACATTTTACTCGCTTGTGCCGCTTTTATAGTTTACGCTGCATACATCTAGGCTCTTCTATTTCCAGAACTTACCAACTATTTCGAGTGTTTATAGTTCTCATATAGTTTCTACTTGTTTACAATTTTCTACTTTTCAGCGTCTCTCAGATGTATGTGAGTCTGTAGTTTACAGTCTCTCGCACACACATAGGCGTATAAGTAAATGCATCTGTGTGTGACATCTCTCGGCTGCCTTATATATGTGTATACATGATTTCATTATTGACGTGAACATCGCTTAGCATCGCCTTAGTGATGGTATAGCTTAGGGATGCTAATATCCGTGACAGTACGTTATGGGTATCAAATTAAAGGTATTAATGAGGGTTTTAAAAAGGAGTGGGCCTTAGTTTTATATGTGAAGGCGTTTTCGAGATATCGACCAAAATCTGGACCAGGGTGACCCAGAACATAATCTGTTGGGTACCGCTAATTTATTTATATATGTAATACCACGAACAGTATTCCTGCCAAGATTCTAAGGGCTTCTGATTTCGCCCTGCATAACTTTTTCATTTTCTTGTACTTAATATGGTAGGTGTCACACCCATTTTACAAAGTTTTTTCTAAAGTTATATTTTGCGTCAATAAACCAGTCCAATTACCATGTTTCATCCCTTTTTTCATATTTGATATAGAATTATGGAATTTTTAAATTTTTTGTAATTTTCGATATCGAAAAAGTGGGCGCGGTCATAGTCCGATTTCGGCCATTTTTTATACCAAGATAAAGTGAGTTCAGATAAGTACGTGAACTAAGTTTAGTAAAGATATATCGATTTTTGCTCAAATTTTCATGTTAACGGCCAAGCGGAAGGACAGGCGATCGACTGTGTATAAAAACTGGGCGTGGCTTCAACCGATTTCGCCCAGTTTCACAGAAAACAGTTATCGTCATAGAATCTGTGCCCCTACTAAATTTCACAAGGATTGGTAAATTTTTGTTCGACTTATGGCATTAAAAGTATTCTAGACGAATTAAATGAAAAAGGGCGGAGCCACGCCCATTTTGAAAATTTCTTTTATTTTTGTATTTTGTTGCACCATATCATTACTGGAGTTGAATGTTGGCATAATTTACTTATATACTGTAAAGATATCAAACTTTTTGTTAAAATTTTACTTAACAAAAAATTTTTTTTAAAGTGGGCATGTTCGTCATCCGATTTTACTAATTTTTATTTAGCACACAAATATTAATAGGAGCAACGCTTCTGCCAAATTCCATCACAATATCTTCAACGACTACCAAATTACAGCTTGCAAAACTTTTAAATTACCTTATTTTAAAAGTGGGCGGTACCACGCCCATTGTCCAAAATTTGACTAATTTTCTATTCTGCGTCATAAGGTCAACCCACATACCAAGTTTCATCGCTGTATTCGTTTTTGGTAATGAATTATCGCACTTTTTCTGTTTTTCGAAATTTTCGATATCGAAAAAGTGGGCGTGGTTGCAGTCCGATTTCGTTCATTTTAAATAGCGATCTGAGATGAGCGCCCAGGAACCCACATGCCAAATTTCATCAAGATACCTCAAAATTTACTCAAGTTATCGTGTTTACGGAGGGACGGACATGGCTAAATGAATTTCTTTTTCGCCCAGATCATTTTGATATATAGAAGTCTATATCTATCTCGATTAGTTTATGCCGTTACGGATTTTCGTTATGCGAACAAAGTTAATATACTCTGTGAGCTCTGCTCAGCTGAATATAAAAACATGCAAATATGGTACCGTTATAGTATCTACAATCCACTTAGATATTTGATGTTGATAGCACCGTAGCAAAGAGGTTCGTGTCTCCGCTAGTAAGCACAACTCGTTTTATAACGAGTTATTTAACCACTGCCGTGAGGCTTCAATAATTGCCGCTAGATGGGTGTAACTCTCCTTTGCGCACCTAGCCTAGAGAGTTACAAACATACAAGTGAAGCTAATATAAGCGTGTTAAAAAGGGAGCAGGATCACAAACATCCGACCATTTTTTGAACGTTTGTACTTTGACCTACCATATCACTACTGGTTATGTTGTTATATACGTATTATAAATCTATTGAAAATTTTGTTAGCATTAAACCGTTAAACAACTTTGTTTAAAATAGTGGACATTATCATCAGCCAATTTTGCTTAGATCTATATATAATACTAAGGACAATACTTCCGCCGAATCGCAGTATATTGTAGCAACGGCTTTTGATTTACGACTTGCAAAACTTGAATTTCTTCTATTTAATGTGGGCGGTGCTACGCCCACACTTTACTTAATTTCTATTTTACGTCATAGAGCTAATCCACTCGCCACCACATTAATAGTATCTATTGTTCCTATTTTGATATTTCGAAACTTTTAAAACTGGGCGTTGTTATAAATGATTTCGACCATTTTCAATACCAATATATTTTGAATTCAGACAAGCTCGTGTATTGTTCTATTTTGTCTATTCTCAAAACCAATCTATTGTGCGTCGAAATAAGCCAGTCAAATTTCGTTTAAGATACCTCAATTTTTACTCAAGCTGTCGTGTTAACGGATGAACGCACATGGACGGACATTTGCAATCAAAATCGTTCACGATGCTCATAATTTTAATATAAGGAAGTCTATATCTATCTCGATTTCCTTATGCCAACTGTTATATAATCAAAGTTTAATACCCTTGCGTACAAGTAACTCTTGGCATAAACATTTATGAGTACCCCCATTATTTACTGACCGCAAATTTATTAATCTGACCCTGCATATTTACAAACATACATTTGCACGTCTATAGTCACCGTGGAATCATGAGCTTTAGTGTTTTCTTCACATTGCGATTGTTCGCAACTTTTCTACTTCTGAACTTATATCTGCGGCAATTTTGAAAAGACAACCTAATTCGAGTTAGGTAATGGCGATACATAGACCTTTATCTGAAAAGCTAGCCACAATTCACCATTGTAACTTCCTATATTTTGTAGCAGCCATTTGGCGCTAGGGCTATGAGTAAGTAACACAGGGAGATCTGTAACGGATTTCTGTTATGAAGCCAGAATATCACTTTTATCCTAACTTGAATTAGGGTTTTTCAAATTGCCACAGATATATACGCTTTTAAGTGTATTTCTTCATCTTTTCTTTGTTAAAAATTGTATATCTAAGTTATACATATGTAACTAAGTACTTAAGTGTCTATACAATCCACGTTCAAGTTTACAAAAACAACGCACAGACAAGTATTGCTTATACTGTAGTAATCAATTAAAATTTGGAACCGGTATGCACATTCGCGACGGCTCCAACTATCGGCCTACCAATCTAGTCCAAGCATTGTACCAAGCAGCACCCTTGTGATTTGGTCGCCCCTGATTCGCGTGCGCATTTCTCTGTACTCCCTTTCAGCATGCATCAATCGCGTCATGACAAAAAATATCCTTCTCTATCCTACGCTTAGGTAGATATTCCTTTAAACCGCCGTACCCACTCAATATCTTCGTGAGAGTGAGTTTAGTTCGCCGTGTTTCCGCTCGTTCCATTGCGCTATATTCCGAACTAACATGAAGGTCCAACGCCCTTTCCTTGATTTTCCCACCGTTCTTGCCATCTAACTATTGTTTGTATTCTTGCGCTTTTCTGTGCATCTTCAGATGGTCGGCCAATTTCAATGCCATACAGATCGGCCATTTCACCTGAGAGTAGATCTACTGAGATTTCCTGGATAAAACATGGATTGCGTCGTCGGACACCTTCCGATAAGAGCATGCTATTCCTATAGCAGTAATACGGTAGGCTGCTAGTATATCGTTTTGGTGGGTCATGTTAGATCCGTGCCATACTGGTGTTGCATATAATATTATCGAGCTGGTTATATTGGGATAATATGTAGTTTACGGGTAGCTTCGCCTGGGCCACCGATGTTGGGCATTGTTCGATTTGAGGCCCCACTAATTCTAGAAACTTTCTCTCCCACCGCCCTGAAGTGCTTCTTAAAGGTTAGATGTATGGTTAGGACTAACTCACACAATTCTTATTCTTAAATTTATAAAGTCCACAGGATGAATATAGGGGGACGGGTTTCCCTGAGGCGCTTGAAAATGTTTATTAGTCATCTTACAAGACCCTTTCATTGGTTAACTCACGAGTTTGTGGTATTAAAACGGCGCATGAGCGCTAATTGGAGTCAATTGGGACTCGCCACTCCAACCAACCAACCAACCAACTTACCCACAGTCCGCTTTCAGCTCACCAAAATCACTTCTCTATTATTGCTAGCCATCTCCAGCCTCATGTTCGTCAGCCATTCCTTTATTCTTCCCACGCCGTCATTTTACCATGCTTGGAGCAGCTGGAATCATTCAGTCAGTTAATGCTCAGCTGTCCGGACATTGCAAGGATGAGGCGTATTGGATTCTGCGGAGGAAATTTTTAAGATCGGTACCTGTTTTATTCGTACCTATATTATTTGCACGCAGCCCTTAGCTATATAACTGGAAAATAGTTTAATTGCTGGAGTATGAAGCATCTATATATCACCTAACCCTCTTTTGCTAAAACTGAGGTCAAGCACCAAGAGAGTTCAGTTCTCCTCCCACACAAAGGTAAAGGAAAGGGAAAAGTAATGGCAGATAGAAAAAGAAAGGGAAAGGGATAGAGAGAAAGGAAGATAAAATAACAATATGAATAAGAGGAAGGAGAGGAAGATTAATAAGTAGTAAAGGAAGATTGAATAGCCGAGGGATTCAAGGGGTTGTGTAGCGCAATATATAGCTTCTCCAACCCAATTGTCAACCTCACCTTCGAGCGGCGAATCCCGTTTCACTAACAGACGAGGCTCTGGCGACCCCAAGCTCCTCATGGAACTTGGGGGTGGGGAGGGAGCGATGGCCTGAAGGTTTAATGTGGCCATATAAATCGTTCCCGAGATGGTCGGGCCAGCACCTTAATGGTGCTGTGTTACCGGAGCGTATCGGATCTGTATCCGACAAAGGACCATCACATCGATAACACTCCCCAATGCCTTCGGGGAGTAACTAATCGCTACAACAACAACAACAACAACATTGAATAGCCGAATAGGAGAAGCTGAGAAGGAGATAAAGAAGGAAGGGATGAGGGAATAAAAGAGAGTGCTGTAATGAAGAAGAGAGAAAGAGGATAATGATGAATATTAAAGAAATGGAGAAGCAGAGGAGGGAGTAGATTTTATTCAAATTAGGTTAGGTTAAAGTGGCCGCCTCCGCTGCCCAAGCGGAGACTCACGTAGGCCATTGTGGCCCAATGTGATACCACGAAGGAGCCCTATTTTCCCTTCTCTAGAATGTAGTTCATACACCCATAGAGCTAAACCCGTGCAATTGCCTAATGTAGCGCACAATTGCGTTTACATTTGCGGATTCTAGCTCTGCAATACACCTAAGGAAGTGTCTGTGGAAACATCGGTACCTGGTCTTCGACAGGGTGGGACAATGGCATAGATAATGCTCCAGTCTTTCTATCTCTTCTTTGTCCATGCAGCTGCGGTAGAAGTCATTTGTTTGCAGGCCCATATGAGTACCATGCACACCCATAAGACAGTGAAATTTTAAAATACACACTAATGAGCTAATAGAGAGGCGATTCAGAAGTATGACCGTATGTTGGCTCTTTTCTTCCAGGTCAGTCCAGACATGCTGGACACCCTACATGTTGGTTCCATGGCCCATCTCGCGTTAGCCTGTTCCGTGAACTGAGATCACAGCCAATGATTGCAGGTATTCAGAGGAGGATTCACCCAGCCAGCAGAGGTGATTGTTTGCAAACTGTTACCTTCCCTTGCTATCTCATCAGCAGCGCACTTTCCAGAGATGTAAATGTTGCCTGGGACCCATATTATGCTCAGTATGCACTTATCAGCTAGCTTGTTTAGAGCCTCCATGCACTTTAGCGCTACTAGTGACGCTGTATCACTACATTGCAGGAATTTTATGGCAGCTGGGCTGTCGGAAAAAATGGAAAGAGAATTTAATCCAAAGTCCATCACATACATATGTGTTTTGTATTAATAGATTATTTATTCTTAAATTTATTTGAAATCTAATCAAGTCAAATCAAAAACAGATGAGAAATCCCAAACTGAGCAGAAAACAGATTAACAAAATATAAAAAATCTGTGAAACACGAGAGAAGCTTTTTCGCGACACGTCAAATTGTGTCTGTTATCGATATTAGCAAACGAAAGTCGTACCACAAGTGTTTAGCAGAGATAAATTTCAAAATGCAATTAACACATTTTTTAAAGTACATTTAAAAAAAATGCATAAATGCATAGTCATGAAAAAAACTAAAATTAAACAAGGCCGCCAGTAAAATCAGTGATCACAACTCACACCTACTCCATCATTCTCTTTATATTTTCAAAAAAGAAACAAAACTTAAGTGCTTATGTTATTTAGTTTTCTTCTTTTTTCTAGATATATTATGAGTCTAGTTATTTGTCTGCGATAAACAGACACAAACAAAGTAAAACACGACAGCCATCTCTTAGAGCTCAAGTTCTCCATAGATCTGCAATATATTAATGCATTCGCGTCAAATAATAATTCATACGTGACTAATTGAATTAAGGAAAAAAAACCAGAGAAGGTTCAACAAGCTTAGAAGTCACGCTATAAATGCAGCTTTATTTACATATTTATTCACACATGACCGAATTAACAAAGAGTCAGGGTCTCCCCAAAAGATAAGCGCACACTCAGAGAAAACGCCGTTCTAAAATCCAGCACCACCGGACTCAATTCAAGCTTTTCATGTTCTTACTTTTATGTTCTTGAAAAACGAACGATCTGTTCTCAAAATAATAACCTTGTTCTTGAACTGACAACCATGTTCTTGAAAAGATAACGGCTGTTCATAAAATACGAACGAATGTTCTATTAATAAGAACGATGTTCTTAAATTGAGTTCAAGAAAAAAGAAGCGGTATAATTCGTGTGTGCACTACATACAATGTTAAATACGACATTTGGCACAAGCTACCAAGCAGTTGTAGTGGCCCAGCGGCTATGATGTTGCGATTGCGATCGTGTGGTGCGAGTTCGATCGCCGTCAAACTCTGAAGCTTTCTAAAACAATTTTTTTATCTTCTATTTTTTTACCTCTTATTTTTCGTTCAGTTCCATTCACATATGCAAAGGTAATTCTCAAACTCGTTATGAAATGTTTTAAATATATATTCAGGTTGCATCATCAAATAAGAAGTATTTCTCAATAAGAGAAATATATGAAAAAAGCATATTATGCGTTTTTTCTAATGTTTTGGATTTTATTAATAGTTTTTGTTATTAATATTTTTTATTAATGACAAAAAAATTATTATTAATATAAAAATAAATAAATGGCTAATAACTAAAAAAATTACCTTCCCACCAATGATCAAGCACAAACCTTTCTTGAACTGAGACCGAAAACTGTTAAATCGACCACAAATGGTTTTCGAAGGGTGAGAACGAAAAATCTTAAATCAAGCCCAAGTAGTGCTTGAAATGAGCATAGAAGGTTCACACATCAATACCAAACTGGTCATAAAATACGAACGGTGTTTTTGGAAAAACTGTTCTTAAAAAAAAGCCCATCAGTAACGAGTTAAGAAAAAATGTACTTAACAGACTTTTGTCAACGAATGTTCTTAATTTTAAACTCGTTCCGTTCGTTCTAGAACGATTTTTCTCTGAATGCATTACAGCACCTGAGCATACATATAAAAAGCCGATACTTATAGGCTTCGCTAAGTCACGTCTACTAAGTGAAGCACCCAAAAAAGCACTCTTTACAGAACGACACTATTTTTCTTTTCGCCACTAATTAGCGCCTAATATGCAACAAAATACCAGGTAGGTCGCAGCTCGATCAAATAAGTGTAAGTCAGTTTTTACGAGAGTGCTTCACTAACTTCACGTGAACTTAGCTAAGCACTCCAAAACAACCACTTGGAAAAGCGCGACATTTTTTTTCTCATCACAACTAATTAGCTAATAATTTGTGACAGAATACCGACCTTTTCATTTTTTGATACATCGCCGGGTTTTCGCTAACTACACGTTCATATGGAATAGCTCCTTGAAACCTTATAAGAAAGTTATATGGGGAGTCCCATTTTTACTGAACTTTCTGTTTTGTATCTCGGTTTTACGTATATGCTTCTAAGAATTTCTTTTATTCACCCTTAAATATATGAATTTTTTATTGGCGGCGGATCATATATGGTGATATCCTCAATTCTACCTCATATGCCCTTCTTGCAAGAAGTAACTCGCTGCCCTGCAAGAGGGAGTGTCCGCCCAGCATTTATTAAGCTGACATGCGATAGTAGACCACAAGTGGCCAACGGAACTCCGTATTCTCTACCAACATCTACTTTCAGTTCAGTTGTTGCCATGAGGACTTTAAAGTTGCCCGGGATACTGCTATGGCCCGGGCCACGCTAATAATCGCATTCAAAGTAAAGCTTCGACAAGCCACCAACGATCGCAGCTGAGCTCTACCCACCACTAACCTTCGCCTTCCAACATCGACCTATCCATGAACCAGCTAACTAGTTCATGGCCCACAGGGGACAGTTGTCGCCACACAATAATTTGTCTGCCAACCTGCGGTTCGTTGTACGCCATACCCAAACTCTAGTCAAAGACCTTTGGTTAGTATGGCCAACACTCTTCCCCTACACTACGCCGCCCGCCGTGGGTGGAGTGCATATCTTTCATATTTTCATAAAATCTGTGAGACATTGCATACTTATCTCAGTTGAACAAATATCGATTTGAGCTGAGTCAGTGAATTAGGAGTTTTTTGAAGACTATTGATTTAAAACTGTTTTTTAACACAGTTTTAGGCACAAAGTTGGCGGTAGCACGACAGGTATCTGCTAAGCGCTGCTCCTATTGAACTGTAACGGTCGGACGTGTTTTTAGAGGGGTGGTTCGTATTGGTGATTTTCCTGCCTCTTTTATCCAAGTTCTCTTTTCAGCCGACATAGTTGTACTTTTCCTTTTTTCGGAGGGAGGTCCAATCTATCTGGATTTCATATTCTTACAAAAGCTTAATACGGACATGGGTATTCAATGCCACATCTTAAGCGGTAGCCACCAACAGTCATGCAGCTTTATTAAATAAATAATAATAACACTAAATATTTAATAGGAAATACTTAAAAAAACCATACGTGAAAGCGTTTGGTAAATTTTTTTAGAGATGTCGTGAGAAAGATATTTACGACTAAACTCACACGCAGCGTGGAAGAGTTGGAAAAGCGTCATGCAAATTCGAAAGTGAGAGCTCGCAAACTAATTCGAAAATAGTTTTTTTTTAATGTTTCATCCTTCGCCGTAGTCGAAAGCGAAGCGTGCTGTAATCGTAAGACTGAGGGAGTATAAGCGCAGCGGAAAGGCACTTCTTTATCGGAATCTGGCATATGCTGGTACTAAATATTACCCGACTGCCTCGAGAACAATTTTTTATCCCCTCAAACCTTGAGGTCTTTGAATTTTAGATCGCCTCTTACAACAGGCGCATGGCGGATACATTTTTAAGCCCCTAAACCCGCCATGTAGTGGCTGTTAGTAGAACTATGCAACTGCTACAATTTGCTTTTTCCGGTGGACCCTTGTTTTGTGATGCGGCTTAGTAGCAGTAGCTGATGAAGTGGGTATTGAAATTGTAGTGGGAGTGTGCGTGAGATAAGAAGTGAGAGTGGTTCAGTCTAGTCGATAGTAGCAGTAGCATGCAACTGATACGATTTGATATTTCCTGTGGACCTTTTATAATTTGTGATATGGCTTAGTAGTAGTAGAAGGTCGGAAGTAGGACTGTGCGTGGGAATTGGAGTGGGAGTGAGCATGGGAGTGCAAGTTGTGGATGGAGTGGGATTGTGAGTTGCAGTGGGAGAGGGAGTTGGAGTTGAGTAGAGGTAGGCATGGGAGTGGGTGTGGGATACGTAAAGCATCTTTTATGCCCACTTGCAGAACGGGAAGTTATCTATCTGAGTTAAAGAATTGGGCAAGTGGACCTTAATCTCATCAAAATAAGCAAAAGACAAGTGATGTAGGACAAAGCAAAAGAGAGTTCAGTGTACCTAAATTCATTATAATAACAACAAGTAAAGGTGTCTAAGTTCGGTGTAACCGAACATTATATACTCAGTGTGAACTTCAACTGTACGTTTCATTTCAGATAAATTACTTTCTACATAACACGTGGCACCGCCCGTTTAAAAAGAAAATGTGTCCCCATTTCCTCTTACAATAAAACTTGATAAGTGAAATATCATTGATTGAAAACTATTTCTTGCTAAGTTATAGCTTATTATTCTAGTCTACGACCCTTTTAAACCTTTTAAACTTGTTTTATATCTAAGATGCCGTGGTCTTTAACCAATCTCGTTCATTTTTACTAGAAATATTTTCTGCTATAAGGAAAATTGTGCACACAATTTCATTACGATATGTTAATTTTCCTTCGAGTTATGGCTCCCGAAACATAGAAAATTGCTTAGTCATAAAAGGGGCGGTGCCACGCCCATTATTTTAAATTAAAATTTTTTCCTATTTACTGTTATAAATCCACTTGGTAAATGAAATACCATTGATATAAAGATCTTTTTTGCAAAGATAGAGCTTATTTTATTCGTCCACGACCATTTTAAAAATCTTTTATATAAAAGTGGGCGTGGTTTTCAACCGATTTCGTTAATTTTTCTTCAAAGCATTCCTTATAGTAAAGGCAACCTCTCTGCCGAATTTTGTCACGATAGGTTTAACGGTTTTTGATTTATGATTAATAATATTTGTAAAATTGATTTTATCACACGTGGGCGGTGCCACGCCCATTTAAAATTTTATTTTTTTATTTTTTATCAAGAGTCTCAATATCAGTCCACATGTCAAATTTCAACATTCTAGGTGTATTATTTACTAAATAACACTGGTTTACAGCCAAAATGCACCAGAGACGCCATTATGAAATTCCTATGTAAAATCACCCCCTGATTTCGAAAATCAAGGTTATTTTTAATTCTATGGTAACGTTTTTGAGATATTTACGAATAACGGTTTTTTCATTGGTTCCACTTAATCATATATATCTCAAGAACGATGACAATTCCAAAACGGTTTGAAGCTTTTAAAAGGTAATAAAATTTTCTATAAACTGTGCATACAACACTTTTTGCTAGGCCCTTTAGATTCAAAGATAACGAAAAATCATTACGGATTTTTTCCATTTTTTTTTGTAAAAATATAAAAAAATTTGTACTTTGCGAGTAAGGATCTTGAAAACTTTTTATTTTTTGCAGATTTGTTTTTCCTCTCTAAGCTCTGTTTTATTACAAAAAAAATAAGCTTTCATCCACAAAATCGATGGACCAATACAAAAGTTATAAGTATTAAATGGGAAATGTTCACTGAATGCTTATAACTTTTGTATTAGTCCATCGATTTTGTTGAATGAAAGCTTATTTTTTTGTAATAAAACAGAGCTTAGAGAGAAAAAAACAAATCTGCAAAAAAATAAAAAGTTTTCGAGATCCTTCCTCGCAAAGTACAAATTTTTTTATATTTTTACAAAAAAATGGAAAAAATCCGTAATGATTGTTCGTTATCTTGGAATCTGCAGGGCCTAGCAAAAAGTGTTGTATGCACAATTTTATTACCTTTTAAAAGCTTCAAACCGTTTTGGAATTGATCAATTCGTTCTTGAGATATATATGATTAAGTGGAACCAATTGGAAAAAACCGTTATTCGTAAATATCTCAAAAACGTTACCAAAGAATTAAAAATAACCTCGATTTTCGAAATCAGGGGGTGATTTTACATAGGAATTTCATAATGGCGTCTCTTGTGCAGAAAATAAATTGGAATTTGTGATCCAGTGTAATCAGGTTTTTTGTGTTTTCCAAAATGTTATATATATAAAAAGTGGGCGTGGTTATCATCCGATTTCGCTCATTTTCAATATAAATCTATTTTGGGTCTAGATAAGCTCGTGTACCAAATTTTGTGAAGATATCTTAATAATTACCCAAGTTATCATGTTAACGGACGGACGGACATGGCTCAATAAAACTTTTTTCGATACTAATGATTTTGATATATGGAAGTCTATATCTATCTCGATTCCTTTATACCTGAACAACCAACCGTTATCCAATCAAAGTCAATATACTCTGTGTGCAAAGCACGCTGAGTATAAAAACACCATAAAGCAAAACAAAAACAATCCAAAGTAAACAAATCTCTTATGCAAAACTCAACAGCTGGTTTAAAGAAAATAAAGAAAACAAGTGGCTAAGATAACACAACAGAAATTAAAACACATGTATTTCGGTATGTAAATTTTAAAATTAAAAATTTGCAAACAAAATGGAAGAACGAATTTTTAAAATTGCTTGCGGGCAAATGCATCAGCAGCCAAAATAAGAGGACGACGGCTTGTATAAATAAAATCTGAAGAGTGAAATGCAACATATGGAGTGATAAATATTTTGTTTACAAGTGAATGAGTATGTATGTGTGTTTGCATCATAATACAGGGTGTCCCCTTGCGTATTTTTTCAAAATTATTTATGCGAACTTTGTAGACTACACCAGAGTCAGCTATGCGGCATTTGATTTGAGAAGTGGATCGCTTGATAGTTTCAAAATTATTAGATTTTAAGCTGCCACTTGTCCTACACTATACCTATTTTGAGAGCCAACCGAACTTATGGGTGGGGCAACGCCTACTTATTAAAAAGAGTTTTTTATCAGGTAAAGATATCTTCAGAACGATTAAAGGTATAGCGACGAAATTTGCTGCGCAATTTTCCTTTTCCAAGAGGAAGGGCTCCAGAAATTTTGGTAGATAACCACGCCGACATTTTGTGTGGCAATAAAATCATATTATTGTAGACGCATGCATCAAAAAAGTTTTGCATCGAATTTCGGTAGCAGTATTTCCAAACCGTTTAAAGATATAGTGATGTTAGTGAGAGTTAATGCTGAAGTGGTCTATATAAAAATCAAGAAAATTGATTGATATCCACGCTAACTTTCTCTTATACTTATATGTATGTGTCCCCCATGCATAAAGTATTTTTAAGTAAGGTAGGTACCCCTCTGCTAGGAAGGCCAAATGTGGAAAATGTTTCTTATAGCCCCCAGTTATCGCAAAGAAGATATTATTGAAACTCTTTCTTGACCTCGACCAGAACATATTAGACTTTCCAGCACCAACTAAAATAATAACAACATATTCAGCCTTGTTTACTTGCTAGATGGTCATAGATATTGTAATTTTAGGGAAATTTTGCTTATTTGAAACCTTCTTCTAACGCTCGTATCGGTAAACTGTTGAATAAATAACTCCAATATTCAGTCAATTAATAGCGTGTTTAAATCAAAACTGATTCATTGTTACTCAGCTTGCGCTGCTTTTATACTCTCAGTTTCCTCGTTCAGCCATTTCTCCTAAAGTCTAATAATTTCGCGAACAGATGTAGCTCATGCTTGGTTAGTTACCAGCTATATACATACATGTATATCTGTAGTCCACGCCTCTCTCATAGCCATAGGCGTGTATATGTGTGAGTAACTACTTCGGCTGATGACTAGATCTGTGTGTGTCTGAGGTATCTCTTCTTTGCCTTGTACATAAGTGTGGCTAGCTTTAATATGTATATGTACATAAAAGTGGCTGCTTCATGTTTTTGTTGTTGCGTGATTATTAACTAACAGCTTAGTGATGCTGATATTCGTCACAATATAATAATGGGATTGCACTGCTACTTCCCAACTATTAATCTCTCATCTCATACTAACTAAGGTTTTTCAGTTGACTCTTTTAAGAAAATCTTAAGATTGCAGTTATGCTACCCTGTTATCTTTAATCAGGCCATAGGTAGAATTTTTGTAAGCTTGACTTTCTTAATTGCAAGCATATTGGAAGTTTATAACCAGACAATAATTTTTACCCGCTTTCGCGGAGACCTTCTACTTGGCCCGAAACCAAAGGCATTGGACAGAGTTGAGCTCCCCAAAGCTGTTTAGTTGCAGATTGAAATTTCAAGATATTGCAACAAATGCGCACCCTCCAGTAATAACCATGAGCATCTGGTCTAGACTAGAGCATACTGCCTGTCTTGTAGCCTATTATTCACTAACTTTTTCCTCGTTAATACCATATCCCTGAAAACTTAGTGTCATTGAGGCACCATGTACCACACTTCTTTGGTTTGGAAAGGTGGAAACTTGTCACTCTGAAGGACCAACTTTCTGGAACTACTGAAGTACGTTTTAGGTAGAGTGGTGATGAGAGAAAACCTTAACTGGGGTATACAACAGCAACAAAACAAAAGAACAAACAACCATTTCACAAATGTTACATCAGAGCGGCACTATTGTATTCGCAAGCTTATCGATTTTTTATTAAAAATTAACTGATTTAATACCGAAAAGTTATCGATTTGTTGTCGACGACTTATCGTCTTGTTATGAAACTGATACCGATGAAGCTTTAATAGACTATAGTTTCGCTATTGTAAATAAACCGATAAAAAAGAATTGCTTGTCGGTAACGCAGACTTTGTGAAATATGCTTTGAGTTTCATGGAGCGAGCTCTCCAGAAAGTTACCCAAAAACCGATTACCAGATTTCCCATCCTTGTACTGAACTTCGCGGACTTACATGAAATCGACTTAATATAAAGGAGGCAAAAAGGTACCAACATCACAACAAAGCTAACTCCAATATCATCATTTCATTGAATGACGCTCAACCACTAAGTCGATTTGGGTCGTTGCATAACAATCACTAAAAAACCACGGACAGGACCAAACATCTCCCGGAAAACTTTTCTCGCGAACGCTCTCTCGGCACCGTCCATGATTCCGAGCCATCTTTCAGAACAGTTACGTTGAGAGACTTTTAGAGCGTAATTTTTGTTCATCGAGCGGAACTTTAGTTTTCAATCGCCTACTCAGTCCAAATTGGAATATTCTGCATTTGATTTCCAAGCTGGCATTGTTTTCTCTGTAAATGCTGATTCCCAGTAGACGAAGTCCTACGCAGAAATGAGTTTATATTCGCCAACATGGAAATACTTGCCAAGTCGCAAATCCGATTTTTTCTCGCATGACAGCAAGTACTTCATTTTATTCTCATTCACCACAAAACTCACTTTTTTCCTCTCGCAGAACTTACGCCGCATTTGCACGCTCTTTTAACCGATTGTCCCATCGCGGTTGAGACCTGCTGCTAGAATTATCTTCTCCCGCATTATTTACTTTACCGTTTAAACGGTTATCGCCGCCCAATAAGGCGTGCCAGTCTCTTCTTCGCTCTGCCAACTGACGCTAATTGGTCACACCAAGTGAGTTTAAATCGTTTCCACCTGGTGTTACCAGTGCAGTGGAGCCGCTTTCTCCAGTGTTAGCTTAAAGACATCGTAAGATAGAGAGTAGCCTTAACTGCAGCCTCATTGGGGTTCGTATGGCTCGGAGAGGACAACAGCAATTGCAGTAGTTAAATTCAGGAGGTTTATGGCAGCTGTGTAATACTGAATCTACACTATCCTAGGTGTTGTTCAGGTTCCTGTTGGAAGTGAGAAAATGTGTTCCATTATGAAACACCCTGTTCGCACACATTTTTATGTATGTATACTTAGTATATTGATAATTAGCATATGCGCTCATAAAACTTTTTACCAGCAATGTGTTCAACCACTATAAGGCAGTCTGGCTATTGAACAAATGCAACGTTTCCACTTGATCAGCGATCAGTAGTGCTCTGAATGCATGTCAGTGTGTCAAGGAATCTAACAGTTTAAGTGGCTCCAACAGAACATGCAATTACAGTCGAGTCCAAAATACGATATGCATGTAAACTTACATACATACACGCATATTTACAAAAGAACAGGAATTCTTTGAAAACAATTCAAAAGAATCTGCAAGAATTTTGTTAGTATGATATTCAGCAAGTACTCAACTTCAACTGGCGAATCCGGTCAAACGAGGCAGAATGCAAAAAACATACTAAGTATAAAAACCAGCGTCAGTAAATCTTATATACCTACACATGCACACCTGGTCTGGTAGTACCTTTTAGGTGTGCGTTATCGTGATGTGCGGTTCAGAGTATTTATGAAACCGGGTTAGTTCAATATGCCCTCACCTGAAAGACAGACGTCTGTCTGCCTACTCACGCAACAGAGTGGCTTTTTCTTCCAGGCTATAAAAAACAGGTTTGGCTCAAAGATGTAGAGGAGCACTAGAAGCATGTATTGCATTAATCAGCTCTAAGCAAAACTGTGACTTCAGCCATATTGAAAAAAACGGGTACAATGATGCGCCTCCTTCGTAAAATTATTACGTTGTGTCCGTATCGAATGCGTACCAGGCGCTGTGTGTGATTAATATCATGACATAAATTGGGAAGAGATATGCTCTTTGAGAAAAGCATACAAGCTGAAAGGAAAACGAAGCTATACGTCAACTTAAAATACTCGCGTTGAATGCTCTTTATTAGGCGGGCGAGGCAAGCTATAGTTCCACACGGAATGGATGACCTAGGAGGTTTAACGTGGTCAAATTAACTCGTTCTTGCGATGGTCGGGCTAGCACCTTAATGGTGCTATTTTCCGCAAAGTGCCGGATCAAAATCCGTCGAATGACTACCAGCATCAATAGCACTCCACAAAATCTTCGTGTAGAACCGACGGTTTCAAAGTTGTGGAAGGGTCTGCGGTATACTGTGGTGATCTGGAAACAAAGAGATCCTACAAGCTACCAAATCACTGTAGCGTTTTTCAGGCGGAATTAGTAGCCGTAACCAAAGCAGTAGACAAACTGTGAGAAAATAGCTTAAACTGCAGCCGCGTCGACTTTTATATTGACTGCTAGGCAGTAATTAAGGCAATAGGTAAGCAATATCTGCAAATAGTCGGTATAGGGAGAAGCATACATCTATATTGGATCCCAGGGCATATGGGTGTAGATGCGAATGAAAAAGCGAATGAACTAGCTAAAAAGGGCGCATCCCTACGTCCCAATAAGATGGCGTGAGATAAAGAGAAGGCAAAAGTTGAACATGATCGACCAAGCGGGAAAGGCGTGGACTCCAGCGGGGGCTGTAAAGTGTCGAAGATCATGTGTAGGTCTTACAACTTAAGGCTAACAAAGTGACTCATATCATTAAAAAGAGAGGACTGTAAACTCATGACGGGTATTCTGACTGGACAATGCCTTCTGGCGTCACATGTTTTAAATTAGGCTTGGCCAGTGATATCAGATGTAGGAAGTACGGGTTGGGGGAGGACACGACCGAGCACGTTTAGTGCTCTTGATCTGCGCAAGCCTAGCTAAGACTCCATCTATTAGCAGTGATACAGCTGCCCGATCTCGAAGCAGCCAGTGGCACAGGTCCTAGAAAGGATCTAGTATTTGCCAAGAGGACATTTTATAACATAGGGCCTAGTTTTTGATAGGGTTTGCAGTTTGGTCATTAAACAAACTTCTGCTAACACTACGGACTCACGGACGTGGAAAATAGCTCCGTGAGGGTTGGGATCTGTCCAATTTTCGTAGTGTTCCTTTTAGTTTTTTCTACATCTGCAAGGCAGATAAGTTTTCATTGAGAAACTTTTCATGGCGAAGTCACTCGGAGTGTTAGCCAAATCACTGCGGATGGGCGACCCCGCTAAAAAAACCTACAGCTTCTTGAAGTATGTTGTCAGTTCCTTTTTAAGATCTTCTGCAACCGAATTTCGTTCCGGTTTGCTAAACCGGAACTTTAGTTCTTAAATAACCCGGTTTTTCCGTTGTCTACATCACTGACGGGCCAACTACCCTGTTTCATTAGCCAAACACATACATTGAAACATACAGGTGCACACCACAAGAGCTGTGAACACCGAACACCCAAAATAGCGGTTAACCAAAGTAAATCTGATTTGCTTTGCTGATTTTCTGGTTAGAAATGTATGACGCTTAGGTATAAGCTTTTGACTTTTGCAGCTCCCAATCTTACTCACAAAGAAGTTATGGTAAGTAGCCGTTACTTTGTAGAAAAGGAAATTTCCAAGAATTTTGTGTCGTGTACATAGAATCAAAACCAGCAAAAGCTCTGCGAGTTATGTTCTTACTGCCTAGTGAAATCAGAGTTTTAGGAACAGCGGAGAACTGGTAGACAGTAGATCGCGAAGAAAGTTAACAAAAGTGGAAATTATGAGTGTACTTAGATAATAGCAAATACTAGAAATTCTCTTGGACCTAGCTGTCTCGAGATCTGGCAGTCCTGCCGCAGGGCACGAACAAGGTATTTGCTCAACCGTTACTGACGAGGCCTAACTTATAATCATGTGATGCCAGAAGGCAGTGTGGCCATCGTGAGCCTTAAATCTTCTCTCTTCAGAGGTATGAGCCACGTAAAAAGTATGTTTTGCCATTTCTGCACCCTGGCACCAACCCTTCGGCTCAATTGAGGCCCCAAGATCTCTTTCGAAGCTTAGGCCCAATTAGGGAACTTATCCAGATGCCCAGGCATATTTTGAATTTGAGAAATTATAAAAAAAATCGTTTGTGCTTGTTTGGGTTCTTCGTTACCCAGCACAGTGCACCCAGTGCA
>JARSSU010019012.1:0-13414 GCA_029619165.1 Eurosta solidaginis
CCTTTCGGCGTACCTACGGGCATATATATTTCAGAACATTCGGGATTGTGTTTCGGAGTATTCGGTTACTACATAAATTATTTCGGGACTGGCCTCGGCACCCAATTTTGTAAACTATTTAAAGATGATAGGGGATATATTTTGGGATTTTTTTAGGATAATTTAGACGCTATTTCGAAATCAAGGTGGCTATCAATTCGGGATAATTAAGAAAGTTTCCAGATCATTTGCGATATGTTCAGGATTGAAATTGTGATTTTTTTAAGATCGTTTCGGCTCTATTTTTTTTGGTGTGTAACGGTATATTGCGGACACCATTCAGTAGAATTAGCAAGTTTAATCGGGACTATTTTTTGGAAACATTGATCTGGTATCCCTTCGGGCGAAGCTCCGGTTAATTTCATTGAATATCTCCAGAAAACTCTGGAGTCGTTTCCTATTATCGTCTTCAGAATCATTACAGAACTCTTCCAGGTTTAAATCGAGACTTTTCTTCTTTTTCGAAATTTTTCGTAACAATTTCAAAACTATTCAGGACCATTTGGGATAAATCGGGGTGTGACGTTGATCAGGATCTACATTTTGGTGAGCATGCAGCTGCAATTTTTTACCGAAAATCAGAGCCGAATAAAATCCTCAAATATCTTTCTGGCAGTACTTGGGGAAAAGTAAAGAAACCAGAACCTTGGCATACCAAGTAAAACATATTATTGATGAGCCAACACCGGCCCCGGGGGCTTAAGGAGTCATTCTCTGTAAGCATTATGAGGAAATACGCACCTGAGAACACCAGCGTATGAAGCCAAAAACACAAGCAGGGCCTCAGTGAACTCCAAACTAAACAAGCATCGGACCTCTATGCCAGGAATTGCCCGGAGAATCAGTACTCAAAGAAACAATAACCCGAACTTGCAGGAAGAGGAACGCTCACTCCCTACGGAAATGCGGTCACTATGTCTCAACTTCGATCTGGATACTGTAAACAGGTTAAACTCCTACCTATCCCAGAATCAAACACGACACATAAAATACTGTCCTGCTTGAACGTTTCCCCCACATGACACCAACCATTTTCTTCAACTGTTTTGTGGAACAACGCCTCTAACACCCCCCTGCCATTATGTCCAACCCGGTTGAAATTGGCAAAGTTCCTTGGACTCCGCTCTGAGAGGACATTGTGACAAATTAGTGGATCGATGCACCTATGGATGGGTGCAACACAACACCAACAACCATTTCAGGTTACCACGACATTGTATTTAAGATTACTTACGGATAGCGGGATCATTTCTGAACCATTTTGGAACTATTTTGCGCCTATTTGAGAATGTTTCGATCATTGGGATGGTTTCTCAGGAACATATCAAATTGGACATTTTTCAAAGAATCATTTCTGTAGATTAGTGTTGTACCCTCTATGCTAAAGGAACCTCAATCTAAGGATCATTCGTAATGTACATACATACAGGCATCTATAGTATATGTATGTACGTACGTATATGTGTTTTTGTAAATATAGATTTCACCACCCGCTGTGCTTATGATACGCAATTTGCAATTGTTCGCGTGCGCAATAAAATTCAAAGTCACCAAAACTCTAAACACACACGCACACATTTTCACACACAAGCAAATTCATTGCCATAAAGGCAACCACCACAATAAGGACATCAGCAATGATTATAAAACAATATGTGAATATGTTGCAAAATCAAGATCTAAAAAATAGCAAAGGCATAAAAAACATTGTTTGAGGGCACCGGACGCAATTTATGCCACAGCGGTATCACCCACAATTACAACAGCATTAAATGCCACCAACACTCACTGAGGCTGCTGGGCAAATTGGATGGTGTTTGCCAAATATTGGGCTGACAATTGGTGATGGCGCAAAAAAAATTACAATAAACAAAAAAACGCTGCGTAAGTGAGCACTAAAAAAGTTTGCTCAGCTCAGCGTAATATTTTCCACTACTCCCACCCAATGGCCAAGAGCCTTAACAACTTCCCATCGGCTTGCGTCCTTAATACGCCTGAAATTGCCGTTGTATTGTTGCATTCGCTCTAGTTACACCACACGGATTTCCGGTCGGTAAATTTTACCGTTGTCAGTCGACCTCAGGCATGATATACATTTTTATAACTTACGTAGTTTATTTCTAACGGCAATCGGCAATTAAAGATGAAAAACGCTGAATATAAAAAAAGATGTTGCAATGTAGAGTCCATACTCTGTATCTATGTATGTATGTACAATCACATCATAATTAGGTATACGCTATCGAATGCAAATTATCGATACGGTACTCATATCATAATTACAAGTATACGGGTACCCGATAATACCGAATCAAAATGACTCAATACCCAATGTGTCGATACTGAATTGACAAGTCAATGTGCGGTTCAATATTGCACTTTGAATCAGATCTCAATATACACAGCGACTACGCTGACTAGGCTGTGTTATGCAATGATGACGATCCAGACAGAAATATTTTTATCGCGAACCGCCTACGGGAGCAGAGAATAGGCGGGCCCTACTATGCTACCTGTTTGACACGATTTAAGTTTCCTTGGTGTGCCAGTTGGC
This sequence comes from Eurosta solidaginis, assembly GCA_029619165.1. Lineage (NCBI taxonomy): Eukaryota > Metazoa > Arthropoda > Insecta > Diptera > Tephritidae > Eurosta > Eurosta solidaginis. The sequence continues at coordinate 2,594 of JARSSU010019012.1, forward strand.
GCCAGTTAGCACAGCGAAGAAGCGATTGTCGTGACCTGTTGGTCGGCCATAACCGTTCAAACGGATATAAGCGCAATTAAGTATAGTAAGGAAAAAAATGTTGAATTAGAAACGGGACTTACATGGAACGCTATGACAAAAAGCTTGAGCTTCGATAAAAGAGCTCGTTATGTTAAAAATGCTCCCACAAACTTTAAGTAGCAACCTCATCTAAACCATGGCATTTAGATCAACTTTCAAGGCGAAACACTGGGCAAATATCCGACTAAGAGAAAAAATTTAACAAATCGAGGGAAACTACGAGTATTTTGCCCAGATCATGTCTTGCCTTGAAGAATCTATGCACGAGATACAGATTGGGACCGACTTTAGTATATTCTTTTCTGGCAGAAGTAACAGTACTAATTTTTATGACCGGGGTTAAGTTCGACACCTTCTAGGACTTTCATTTGGACTTTAAGCAAATTTGTAGAGAAGCTCGATCTAAATCTGCGTACATAAGACAAGGCATAATTTACGAGTCTTAACATTTTCTCTTTCAAAACAATACAAGGTAAAACTATTTCTCTGTCTGCTAACAAATTGTAGGACTTTTTTCATGGTAAGAAAGATTAAATAGACAGTGAGCTCATTTAGAGTTGCAAACGTTCTTTTTTCATAGACGGATCCAATATAGGCTATAGATTTTCGGTTCTCTGATCAGAAAAGATAACATTGAATCTGGTAAGTCATTGTAGACATACAAATCCTTCATTTGTTTGGTGCCGGGGATAGCAACAAGTATAGAGAAGCGCGTTGGTCGATCAGCTGGGTCGGCGAGCAACGGATCATCATGTCGCAGGATCGAAGAGATATTGCACGCTTGGATCATATCTCTTAGAACTGGATAAACGAGATTTATTATAATGTAAGCAATGCAGTCCTGCAGCGACTAGAAGAGTCTGTACTTTTCGTGCAACGAAAAACGATATTAAGGTAATCTTTACAAATATGAACATAACGGGCATGCCGAAGCTATGATCTTCTGAGGGCAAAAGAAACGATACAGAACAAATTAACCGTTGTGGTTAATTTATGGCGCACCATCGCTAATTCGAATTGGCACTCTTATTTTGTCTGCAAGTCTGTCGGTGGTATACGTAATATTGTTCCGCGCGAGGTAACCTCATCCGAAAATATGGGTCTAGATACAAAAAAGCCAAAAAAGGATAACACAGGTCTTAGTACCACACTTGTATACAGCTGGTTCTCTAAATTCAAAACTCATGTCTCTTCATCTCTCGCAACTAAGGCTAGTATACATATGTACACACCTCGCTGCCTAACTCGTCTATGCAATAGTGCTATATGGAGGTGATTAATGACTGCGTTTGTCGGCATCATTTACATATAAAATGCCATAATCGCATATGCTAAACATGAATAAATAAACATAAGCTCTCATAAATATATATCACACTATGTTTGGTTCAGTAGAACTCAACACACACACTAACAGCCTCCCGCTCATATATTCCAGATAACCAATGCTACAAAGCTTCCACATGCCTGCAGCAGCGGGATGCCCACAAAACAGTGATTGACGCTGTTCTTATGGTCGCCAGCAGTATTGGTGTGGGCAACGCCACTTGCTGCGAGTATTTTTGTAAATGAAGCATAATTGCGAAACCAAAAAACTAAATAACACAAACAATAAACCCATGAATAAAACATAAGTGATAAAAAAATATAAAACAATCAAAGCCCAAAGGGAATAACGCACGTCCCCTAAATAATTTCGGTTTATTGAAGATATTTGAATACAAATTTCAGTTCTCTTAATTAAAAAACAAGTAAGGAAGGCTAGTTCGGGGTGTAACCGAACATTACATACTCAGCTGTAGGCTTTTGAGACAAAAAAGGGGAAAATACCAATGTAGGAAAATGAACCTAGGGTAACCCTGGAATGTGTTGTATGACATTGGTATCAAATGGAAGTATTAAAGAGTATTTTAAAAGGGAGTGGGCCATAGTTCTCTAGGTGGACGCCCATTTCGAATATCGCCATAAAAGGTGAAAGGGGTGACTCTAGAATGTGTTTGTACGATATGGGTATCAAATTAAGGTATTAATGAGGTTTTAAAAGGGATTGACCTTAGATGTTAAAGGCGTTTTCGAGATATCGACCAAAATGTGGACCAGGGTGACCAGAACATCATCTGTCGGATACCGCTAATTTATTTTTATATGTGTAATACCACGAACAGTATTCCTACCAAATTCCAAGGGCTTTTGATTTCGCCCTGCAGAAATTTTTCATTTTATTATACTTAATATGGGAGGTGTCACACCCATTTTACAAAGTTTTTTCTAAAGTTATATTTTGCGTCAATAAACCAATCGAATTACAATATTTCATCCTTTTTTCATATTTTGATACAGAATTATGGCATTTTTTCATTTTTCGTAATTTTCGATATCGGAAAAAGTGGGCGTGGTCATAGTCGGATTTCGGCCATATTTTATCCATGATAAAGTGAGTTCAGATAAGTACGTTAAAATAAGTTTAGTAAAGATATCGATTTTTGCTGAAGTTATCGTGTTAAGGGCCGAGCGGAAGGACAGACGGTCGACTGTGTCATAAAAACTGGGCGTGGCTTCCATCGATTTCGCCCCATTTTCAGAGGAAACAATTATCTCAAGAATCTATGCTCCTACCGAATTCACAAGGATTCGTTATTTTTGTTCGACTTATGGCATTAAAATTCGATATTCTAGACAAATTAAATGAAAAAGGGCGAGCCACGCCCATTTTGAAAATTTCTTTTATTTTGTATTTTTTGTTAAAATTGACCTTTAAATAAAGTCCGATTTAGCTAATTTTATTTAGCCCATATATAGTAATAGTAGTAACGTCCTGCCAAATTTCATCATGTTATCTTCAACGACTCTCAAATTACGGCTTGCAAAACTTTCAAATTACCTTCTTTCAAAAGTGGGCGTTGCCACGCCCATTGTGCAAACTTTATAATTTTCTACTCTACGTCTAAGGTCAACCCATCTACCAAGTTTCATCGCTTTATCCGTCTTGGTAATGAATTATCGCACTTTTTGTATTTTTGAAATTTTCCGATATCGAAAAAGTGGGCGTGGTTATAGTCCGATTTCGTTCATTTTAAATAACGATCTGAGATGAGTGCCCAGAAACCTACATACCGAATTTCATCAAGATACCTCAAAATTTACTCAAGTTATCGTGTTTACGGACGGACGGACGGATATGGCTAAATCAATTTCTTTTTCGCCCAGATCATTTTGATATATAGAAGTCTATATTTATCTCGATTAGTTTTATGCCGTTACGGATTGCCGGTTATGCGAACAAAGTTAATATACTCTGTGAGCTCTGCTCAGCTGAGTATAAAAATAGACTGAAGGTAAATTAACGCTTAAGAATTATTCATAAAGTTATCCATATTTAATATGATTCGGTAATTTTAAAGCATGTTTTTTCAATCGAAGTTAAAGAATTGGCTTGGCTGAACAAGTAGGCTAAGAGCTTGGATCTAAAAATGGTTTACAAAAAACCAAATGGCTTAAACTTATCTGGTACGCTTATTTTCATTAATGAAAACTACTGCAAATAATAGAATCCTTTTCACAACTTTTCGGTTTCCTATGGCCCCTTGTAGCAACATTTCATGGTCTAATAAAAAGCGACATGTTTAAACGACCCTTGGTTTTTCCAAGAGAATTAATTATTTTTTGAGTCCATGAACTCAAAATCCTCTTTCAGTACTGTTCAACTCATATACACTTATAGCACTATTGTTTTTGTTTTGACCTGAAAATAGGCATAGATCAAACTGACACTGATAGTGATCTATACTGACTTCATTAAAGCGCTTGACTCTCTCAATCATGAGCTTTAAGTTTGCAACTTGATTAACTTGGGTTTCCGAAGCATTTCCGTGTATGGCTCGAAGCTATCTCGCGAATCGGACTCAACAAGTTTCGTTTAAAAACAGTGTTTCAAGGTTTACTTGATGTAACGTCTGGTGTGCCTCCAGGGTAGTCATTTGGGTCCGTTACTTTTTACCTTGTTTATAAATGATTTACCACAAACTCTCATACATTCCCGAAACTCTTATATATGCGGATGATGTTAAACTCTGCTACTCATACTTGCCTTCGGAGTCTTCCTGCGTGGAGTTTCTTCATTTCAATGCTGGTGTATTGCAAAATTTACTAGTTTTGAACTGCTCGAAGTGCAAACTAATGACATTCACCGAGTGAAGCCAAGTTTGACATCGTATGCGTTAAATAGCACGCCTTTGGAGCGTATATCTGTTGTAAGTGATCTAGGCGTTCTTTTGGATCCAAAACTGACTTTTAATACCCATATTTCATCAATGGTAAGCAAGCAATGGGTATACTCGGTTTCGTGAAGCGATGGGCTGAAGAGTTAATGATCCGTATCTGACTAAGACCCTCTGCACATCGTTGGTACGACCAATCTTAGAGTATTGTTCGTGTGTCTGGTGCACAGGGTATCAAAACTTTATAAAGCGTATTGAGTCGGTACAGAAGCAGCTCATTATATTTGCACTACGTGGTCTTAACTGGGATTCTAGTGTGCATTTGCCACCATATAGAAATAGGCTTCTCCTTATTAATCTGCCACTTTAGAAAATCGAAGAACTTTACTCGGGGTAATGTTCATCCGTAAGCTCATTATGGGCGAAATTGACTCCTCTGATCTTTTTAGTCGACTAAATTTTGCTGTTCCTGGTAGAAACGCACAGGCACTTTGTGCCTTTGTGCAAGATTTTGCCAAAAAAATCCACTGCGTAACTGGTGTTCGCACTACAACAACTTGTATACCTGCATCATCTTTGAATGTTTGTTGTCGGCGTTGCAAATTCAATACTCCCACGTCTGGCCTGGTATTTTTACTTTCTTTCATATGTATGGATGAATTTAATATATGTGACCCGGTCTATGAAAAGGTGGCTTATGACTCAAAAAGAAATTGCGAGAAACAGCTGTTAAAGATAAACAATGCATTCTTCAGTTTCTTAGAAGTTTTCTTTTGCCATTATGAACAGTCATACCCAATAGGCAAAGCATAAATCAGTTTCTGACCGATATTTCGGCTGGCCCAAATTGCCAACGAAGAAATGCTATCAAACAATCATTAGGATGCTTCACCAGCCACCAAAGTGGCATCGAAGGAACCAAAGGCTTCATAGTCTTCATTGTGCTCTTTTTTCTCTACATTTTTAGTTACACTTCTAAGCAAGTTAGGACTTCTAATTTCACCACGTGTAAGAGCGTCTCAAAACTACTGCGAAGCCAGAAAAAAGTGGAAAATTTTTTTTGAATCATAATGCACCTTTTCAAGTGACCGGATCATATATACATTGTATTAATTATTTTAATTGTAACATAATTTTATGTTAATATATATCTTAGTAGGCCACCGCGATGGGTTTGATGGTGAATGAGGACAAAACGAGTACTGCTGTCATCGAACAAAGAGTCAGCGTATATGCGCCTGGCAACCACGCTACTGTGGCAGCCATAATTTCGAAATAGTAAAAGACTTCGTTTATTTGGGAACCAGTATCACACTAGCAACAACATCAGCACTGAAATCCAGCGAAGATCAATCTTGCAAATAAATGGCTACTTATGACTATGTAGGCAATTGAAAAGTAAGGTCCTCTCTCGGCGAACGAAAATCATACTCTTCAAGTCACTTATCGTACCCGTCTTGCTATATGGGGCAGAAGCAGTGGACCATGAAAACAGCAGATGAGCGGCTTTGGGAGTGTTAGAGAAAAAGTTCTTCGAAAGATTTATTGACCTCTACGCGTTGGCGATGGCGAGTACCGAGAAAGATTTAATGATGAGCTTACGAGCTATGCGCAGACATCAACATAGTCCAGCGAATTAAAACGCAGGGGCTGCGTGGCTAGGCCATGTTATGCGAAAGATGATGATCCGGCCAAGAAAGTGTTTCTATCGGAACCCGCCTATGGAAGCAGAGGTAGAGGGCGGCCCCCACTCCGTGGAAGGACCAGGTGGAAAACGATTTAAATTCCCTTGGTGTGACCAATTGGCGCCGGTTGGCGGAGCGAAGGAGCGACTGGCGCGCCTTGTGGACGGCCATACACCGTTTAGACGGTTAAGCGCCAATTAAGTAAGTAAGTAAGTCGACCGCATTGTGTCTGTGTCAACTTTAATCCAAATAAATATAAATATATAAAAAAAAATTTCATAGCACTCCCATATGCCCTCACATATAAATCGATCATATAAACAGTGCCCTGCATTCATATGAAACTTCAAAGAAGAAGCACTTCCATATGAATCCAAGGCATTTCACAAACTAGCTCGTTTAAAACCAAACTGATTGATAATCTCTTCCACCGCGCTGCTTTATACTCTCAGTTTAGCCTCGTTCACCTATTTCTCTTAAGGTCTAGACTTTTCACGAACATGCCTTCTGGAACAGTTGTATGTATCTCATACTTGGTTATTTAGCTATATATATGTATATCTATCTTCTTCTATATGTATATCTAGCTCTGCTCTTATCTGCTGACTAATATGTATATCTGAAATAATCTCTTCGCTTCAAGCTGCTTGTTATGTGTGTGGACATTCCTCGTTGCCTGTACATAAGTGTGGCTGCTCGCTTATTTTTGGTGTTATGATATTTACTAACATCATAGTGATGCTAATATTCGCCACAATATTTCAATTTACACTAAACAAATTGACACCAAACAATTTTTCCAAAAATATTGGATACAAATTTTAATTCAAAATAATGTATATAAGTGGGACCATGGAAATCTTTAACATTTAGGTTAGGTTAGGTAGTAGTGGCTGCCCATGGGACACATAGGCCAGTAATCAGTTGGCCTGTTGTGTACCACCAGAAAGACACCATTAGCCCTCCTCTTCGAACCATTTCGAGAACCTGATCAAACAGCTACCAAGTCCCTTATATCATGCTCCCAGACCTGGCGGAGATTGCTCAGGAAGGGAGCTCCCAGACAGCGTTGTCTGGGGCCACTTAACGCCGGGCAGTTGCAGATGAGGTGCATCACCGTTCGTCTTCCTCGTCTCTCTAACAACTTCTGCAGCATCGTCGAAATGGCGCTCCACCAGCCTTAGGGTGTAGACGTGACGGGATCTCTTAGTATCCCATTTAGGGAGCAGGATTGCTTTAATGTTCTACACCCAGGGGTTAGTAGACATCTTTCGTTGGCTTGACTGTAGGTATACTCTTTTAGCATTAGCTTGCAAGTGGCAAAAGGCATACCTAGGCGGTCCTTGTCGAAGAATCTGTCTGGTCGTACCCTGCACTAGCAAGTTCGTCTGCGGGCGTCTGTCCTCTATGTGCTTGTGTCCGGGACACATGTGAGGTGCACACGGTCTGGTGGGCCTTCTCCGGAAGATATCAGCGACAGTTTAGTGTCAATTCGGAGTTGATGAATAGGAGCCAAGGGATTTTATTGCCGCTTGGCTATCGCTGAAAATAAAGATTTTCTTGCCGGTATTTTGTGTACCTATTTGAGTCACGGCTTCCATGAAGCGCTCTTCTGCTTGGAAGACGCTGCAATGATCAGGTAGTCCTAAAGATAGTTGGGAGCGTGGGTCTTTTGAAAAGATACCCCCTCCAACCCTTCCGTCCAGCTTATAATCGTCGTGAATAGGAAATGCTGCCTGTGGTATCAAGGAACCTGCCCGGCTTCCACTCAATCTTCCTGCACGGAATTTTACTATAAACATTAAAATCCTTGTTATTTTTTTGATACCTTCATGAACATGAAATGGTATATTAACTTTGGTCCGATGTTTGTTAACGTTGAGAAATATAGAAGACAGACTCACCATTAAGTATACGAATTGATCAGGGCGACGAACTGAGTTGATATGACAGCTCAGTCAGTCTGTCGTCCGTCTGTCTGTTGAACGCAAATAGTCCCTCAAATTTAGTGAGTATCTCAATGACATTTGAGTACAAGGAGTATTTGATTATATTAGACATTTGTCGACCGTAGGATCGGACCACTATAACTATCATCTCCATACAACCGATCGTCATGATAGACGATTGATCATCTGTCCGTCGCAATTTAGAAAGTATCAAACGTGAAACTCGGTGCTATATATTCAAATATAGCATAGAAGATTTTCTGAAAAATCACTTGATCGAGCTATATATAGTATATATCCTTACAACGACGCAGATAAGGGGTTTTTTGCCATTTTTTATATTTTATATTTATCATAAAAATCGTTTGTATGTACATCTGTGCACTATATATTTCTTATCTTATACATCTGATTATTTGGAGATTACGAACGGGATAATATTTGTAAAGCCCATATGAAAGGTATGAGTCCCGTCCTTACTTGTTTCATTTAAAAGAGTTTCAGTGTACATATAATTTTATGTATATAATATGATTTGTACTTCAATATACACATTTTGAACAAGCTGCCCTCTTGATTAATGAAAAAAGAAAATTGTCGGCATTTTAAAGAAAAACAGCTAAACACACACGCACGCGAGCAAGTAACATATTTTCAGTATTTTTCTAGACAACGAACACTCCGATTTTAAGTTCTCATAAATATGAGTTACATATAAATGATAATTTATATAAATATATATCATGACATTTATGTAAGTTGCTTTTCACACTATGTGGCGTATTTTGACAAATGGCTTTCCTTCCGTTGTCAAAATGCAGCCAGGTACTAAAATGCAGAGTCCCCTAGTTATTACCCTGAAAGTACAAAGAGCATAAACACATTTAACTGATTCACCAACAAGTATCATGGTGATGATTCCAAGTAAAGGAAAATTTAACGGCTGAAAATGAAAATGAAAAGTATACTACGTATGTATGTATGTATGTACCTGTTGCGCTCTGTGATCACCGCTCGCACGTCGTCGAGGTGAGCGATCCAGTCGCAGCAGTGTTGATAAAATGCCGAGATGAAAACGAAAAATGCCGGGATCTGATGCGACGATCACGTGGATTATTATGTAAACAATAATTGCATGGTTGCGGTTATTCTAAAAAGAACCATAATTGTCATACAAAGAAAATCATAGTAATAATAGTGCATTGTGTATGTGCGGCTGCTGTACGATATGTCATAGACTATAGGTTCGAGATTAGTACTACTACCTAATCTACACTACTATCAGGCACGGTACTACTCGCCGACAGTGCGATGGCGTTGCCGTAGACGAGCTACGACAAACTTATTTTTGTTTCGCAATAACTGAAAACTATTCTCTTCGAGGCTGTATTTTTCAATATTGAGTGGACGTCGAGTCCTCCTCTGCGTGCAGTTCTTCATACATCAGCATTGTAACTGTGGCTAACTGGCTTTGTGCGACGAGACTCATTCTGTTGAGTTAATTGTGACGTGGTATGCTATATGGAAACTAGAATAGGTAACAAGGTTTTATGGGTGTGCGTCTATAAAGCTGTGACCTACCGGCTTATGTTGACGACGTTGCATATCATCATGCCGCAGGTGTGCATGGGAGTTTTCTGCTTAGTCCAAACTGGAAACGTGGAAGCGTGAAAATATGCGTTTGATGGTGATTGAGGACATAACGAAGTCCTGCTTCATCGAGCAAGAGTCCAGCGCATATGCGCCCTGGCAACCACGCTACCATAATTTCGAATAGTAGACTTCGTTTACTTGCGTAAGGTGACCTCGTGCCATTAACACAAGCACACAACAACAGCTCTGAAATCCCTTAGCGAAGAATCACTATTGCCAAGAAACGTTACTTTGAAGGCAATTGAAAAGTAAAGTCTTCTCTTGGCAAACGAAAATCATGCTCTTCAAGTCGCTTATCGTATCCAACCTGCTGTATCATGCCGAAGCATGGACCATGACAACATTATGTTAACAGATCGTTGTCTACTAGTGATGTAGATCGAGATAAAGAATTCTATTCGATTACTTGCTGGCCATAATCAATGACGCGTTGGCGCTGGACATGCATGTGACTACCTCTCGTGATTTGAGAAGATTTGTAGATTGTTATAGAGTCTCTTGAATAGTCTATGCTTATTACGCACAGACTCAATATTCCACTAAATAAACGCAGGAGGCTACCCAATCTAAGCCACAAGGCGACTAATAAGGTAGTAAAAAAAAAAGAAAAAAAAAAAAAACAAAAATCCCGTTATATTTTATTAAAAAGCAAAAGAAAAAAAAGAAAAAAAAAAAGGCGTTGTGTAGTTGGTTTTAGAGATCCCAATTGGTGTTTTTGTTTTTTTTTTTTTTGTTTTTTTTTTTTTTTTACAGATCTGATTTTTTTTTTTTTCTTTTTTTTTTTTTTTTTTTTTTTTTTTTTTTTTTTTTTTATTTTTTTAAAAATTTTTTTTTTTGACGCGGAGTTTTGTTTTTGTTTCTTTTTTTAAATAAAAGAAAAAAATTTATTTTTTTGTATTGGGTTTTCTTTTTCCCCCCCCCATTAATTTCCTTTTATTTTTTGTATCTCCGCGCAGGAAGAAAAATTTTCTGGTTTACTACTCTGGTAAACACACATAGGAAAAAAATAAAAAACATCACATATAACTGTCTTTAAAATTTTTTTTTTTTTTTCCACAATAAAAAAAAAAAAAAAAAAAACAATAATTTGTTTAATAAAAACGTCCATACTCGAAACACCTGAATCCCCCCCCAATCCTAGCCCCTTCCCCACTCCTCCTTCCACCCCTCCCCTCCACATAAATACGAAGCATTTGTTTGAAGGACAACACTCCTCTCGACATCCCGTTTTCTACT
>JARSSU010019013.1:0-41042 GCA_029619165.1 Eurosta solidaginis
AAAAACTTTTTATCTAGCACATATATAGTAATAGTAGTAACGTTCCTGCCAATTTTCATCATGATATCTTCAACGAATGCCAAATTACAGATTGCAAAACTTTTAAATTACCTCCTTTTAAAAGTGGACGGTGCCACACCCATTGTCCAAATTTTACTCATTTTCTATTCTGCATCGTAAAGTCTTTATCCGTCTTTGGCAATGAATTATCGCATTTTTTCGGTTATTAGAAATTTTCGATATCAAAAAAGTGAGCGTGATTATAGTCCGATATCGTCCATTTTAAGTAGCGATCTGAGATGAGTGCCCAGGAACCTACATACCAAATGTCATCAAGATACCTCAAAATCTACTCAATTTATCGTGTTAACGGGCGGACGGACATGGCTCAATCAAATTTTTTTTCGATATTGATGATTTTGATATATGGAAGTCTATATCTATCTCGATTCCTTTATACCTGTACAACCACCGTTATTCAATCAAAGTTAGTATACTCTGTGAGCTCTGCTCAACTGAGTATAAACACAACAAGTTGCACATGCTGTTCCATCTGAGGTTCCGTTTGCTTAAGGTAAATACATTTTTTTGTGCAAATAAAACTGTGGCAATGGCTCGCGGAAATCCTTGGGCTGAATCCTACTAGAGGGTGCCGGCTCCCCACTAGGGGAGTGCTAGATAAGTTCAGAAATCAGTGCCATTAGAGCCTTAGCTCCTTAGTAGCTCTGGCATATGGAAGTGGGTCTTGAATGTGGTCTCAATTTGGGGAGCCGGACCGGTGGTGTTATGCGTTGCCATGCCGATGGTCAGCTTGGCTGGGGCCCCCTCAAATAGCCCAGTCACTAACGGAGCCCTTTGGGAACCAGGCCACACCCAGATGTAATCTTGGCCTTATCTCGGGTATAGCGGATCTCTGCCTGGGTTGGAGGACCCCATTCTCCCCAAATCGTGGGTTCAAATAATGGAAGGTTTTAAAAATAAAAAGAATTGTAACAAAAACCCTCTCGGTAGGCAGTTTGCTACGGGGGGAGCTGCTAGCATAGGGGAGCAGCCCCTACGCTTACGGCGTTCACCCAAAGGAAGGATAGGCTACCTCCCTCATATATGCGCAGTCGGCATAGGCAGGTGGCTATACGCATCCTGACAAGGTTGGCGAACGTCCCTAACTTGCTTTCCGTTGCCTTGCGTGGGGATGCTGATGAGGTAGGGGCTGAAATTGAGTGGGCGAAAACCATCGACCCTGATTTTAAGTGGTATGTTCCGGTGAAGGAAAAGGCCTCCGGTAAGCGCAACCTTTCGACGGAGGTTGCGCAGAATGCTGCCAAAGGTTTAGAGACAAAGGCCCCTCCTTCACAGGGGTAGCTAAAAGTAGCATCCTTGTGGGGGTCTTTGAATCTAATACTGAAAAATAGCAAATGTTCAAGGAAAAATGGGACTATATAAGGACCGAAATGACCAGTTTTTCAGTCGCCTTGCTAAGAGAGAACCCTGGACCTCCATCTGCTTGCAAAGAGGTGGGCTGGCATCAGGGCAAGTCAAGTTGATGGCCTGCGACGACCAGAGGTCAGCCGGCTTGTACAAAAAGGCGGTGGCTAGGTTGGGTGAGTTCTACCCTGGTCCGATGCTCAGGGCTGTCGACTTCAAGGATATCCCATCTAGGCCAAGAGCTAGAGTCAGGATTCCATCCAAGCCGGATGATCCAGAGGGATTCGTTGGGGTCATAAGACCTTCAACCCAGAGCTTCCTTGCTCTAGTTGGAGAGTCCTGAAGCTGGAGCATAGCACCAGGGCGACGCATCAGGCTATACTGTTGATCAACAAGGAGCCGTTGCCTTTCTTGGAGCGCGCGGATGGCTTCGACACCATGAGGATTAAGGTTTACGCGAATGACCTGAAGGCGGCCTATGATCTGGCGCTGGAAATAGAGTCAGGGAAAGCGGAGAGCGAGGAGGAGGTGGACGCAGAACCAAACACGGTCGGTCCTTCGGATGATGTCCTCGCTAATGCTGGACAGGCTTAGTGGTTACACTGGAAAGGAGTCAATGTCTGATGAAGACGGCGACTTGACAGTGGTGGAGGTGGTCTGTGCTCAGCCTAGTTCGGGTCCTACAAATCAACCTCCACCACTGTAAAGCAGCTTCTGCTGCGCTGCTGCTCCAGTTTTCTAGTGAAGCAGCTGATATAGCCCTTATCCAAGAGCCTAGGTTAGTAGGGCATTAGATTTGCGGGCTGAAAGCGGCATGATTGACGTTGGTGAGTGGCGCCACACATAGGAAACCGAGAGCTTGCATATTGGTAAGATCTGAACTAAATTTTATTTTTATCCACCAGTTTAGCAACGAGGATGCTACAACTATGACGTTGACGGTCGGTGGTATTGATATTACACTGATGTCCTTTTACCTTCCTCATTAGGAGTAAGCTCCGACAGAGCTAGTCTGTAAGATAGCTCGGGATGCAAAGGGACCACTACTACTAGCGGGAGATGCCAATGCGCCCCACGAGGCGTGGGGCAGTGGAGAAACGTACGAGAGAGATGAGTCACTCTTTGATTTTGTTATTTGTAATAACTTTAACTTTGTATAGGGATTAGGTACCCACGTTTGCACTAAGAGCAGACAGGATGTTCTATGTTACAAAATTGGACAGAATCTATGATACAAAAGTGGACGGTGCTTGACGACTGCTATTTTTCGGATCATAGATTTGTCCGCTTCAACCTCGGCGGGGTGGCGCTTAAAACTGTCTGGCATAGGAACCTTAAAAACGCTAACTAGATTATCTATAGTGAGGAGCTTCAAAAGAGGCTCTCAGGACCCCAGAACTCTGCAGAGCTGAATAATATGTTTCACTCGTTCACGAAGGCGTGCGAGGAGGCTTTTGATAAGGCCTGTCCTAGGAAGAAATCTAAGGGTAAGATCAAAGCACCATGGTTGAACATGGACATAGATATTCTACGCAAGGCATGTCGGAAAGCATTCAATCTTGCTAAAGCCTCCAGGGAGGCAGAAAATGGGATGCATACAAGATGATCCTACGGCACTATTAGACTGCTAAGGTCGTCGAAGGGGACCTCCTGGCTGAAGTTTTGTAGTGAAATGGAGACGGTGTCTGAGGGATCTAGGCTCAGAAGGGTGCTCTCTGGTGATCCAAAATGTGTCCCGAGATGCCAGCAAAGATCTGAGACATGGACGTATTCGGTAGAGAGCACCCTTTGCCTGCTCCTGAGTACACACTTTCCGGGCGCTAGTGATGAACAATTAACTGGAGGGAGACTCACACTGATGAGCCGTATGAAGAGAAGTTCATTACTATGGGTAAAATTAAATTGGCTCTAACGTCGTTCAAGCCCTTAAAAACCAGGGCCGGATAGGTTGGCTCCGGTACAGCTCCAGCAAACAATTGAGCTGAGTTTCTTGTGGTTGTATAACATTTTCAAAGGAGTTTGTGCTCTTAACCATATTCCACGGGGTTGGAACGATTCAAGGGTCACCTTTATACCAAAAGCTGGAAGGACGTGTCACGTGACCCCTAAAGACTTCAGACCGATTTGTCTAGACTCACATTAAGGGAGTCCTTGGAGGAGAAGTTATCGACATCCCAGCATGCGTATATGAAAGGAAAGTCCACGGAGAGGGCATTGCATGCAGTTGTTGGCGTACAAGGACTTCACACTCAGAGCTTTTCTCGACATTGAGGGAGCTTTCAACAATGTTATGCCCTCTGCGATAATTGATGCACTAATCGACTTGGGTCGATCCGGGGCTAGTGAAACTTGTTCACCAGTTACTGTTGCGAAGAAAGGTTCATGCTAACCTGGCAGGCTCTACGGTTGTCAAACACATACGGAGAGGCACTCTACAGGGTAGGGTACTTTCTCCATTTCTAGGGGTTGCTAGACTTAATGAGCTCTTGGTTCTTCTTGAGAAGGACGGTTGCGGCAACTCGATGCTCATACCTGCTCTCAAAGAGTACAAGTTAACCGAACGGAATGCTGCAGCAATGGGAGCATATCTCCAAAGCGATCGTACTATCGCCGAGGAAATAGGTTACTGAAAACACGGAAAAACAACTGGTACGGTAAAAAATGTCCCATTGCGACCGAAAGTTAGGACGCTACCTACAGGATTATGCTCAAAACGAGCGCAACAAGAAGAGTATGTGAATACTAGCGTGACTTAAAAAAGAAAGAGAGACACTTTTCAAGAAGAAAAAAGCAGAGTCATAAAGGTGTGAGTGCTTGCAGCTTGAGCTGCTAGCCACCAGGAATAACGCCCGAAAATGTTTGCAAAAAATTCGGCGGAAGGCGAAAGGTTTTAGGTCCGGGGAAAACTCTTGAAAGAACGAATTTGTTAACGATATCCAGAGTGTACTCAGATTATGCTCTCTTAAATGGACACAGCGATGTACCGCAAAGGGATCACGAGCTCGATTCCGCTACCGATGATGATGAAATAAATATCCTCCACCCAGCAATAACTAGTTTAAAAAACATCGTAGCATCGGGCAGTGATAGATTGCCTGCGGAGATATTCAAATACAGGTGTGAAGAAGTGGTAAGATGCACACATTAGCTTCTTTGCAAAATATGGACGGACAAGTGCATGTCCGATGATTGGAGTCTAAGTGTTCTTTACACAGTTCACAAGAAAAGGAATGCTGTAAACGGCGCCAACTATCGCTGAATCAGTCTTCTTAATATCGCACATAAGGTCCTGTCAAATGTATTGTGCGAAAAATTTAAGCCCATCGTGAATCGGCCGTCTGGACGTCATAAGTGCGGCTTCAGAACTAGTAAGTCTACCATCGAACACATTTTCACCATGCACCAAATCTTTATAAAAACACAGAAAAGAAAAGAAAAGACACATATCCCCTCTTCAAGTTGCCTTAAACAGTGCGAAAAAGAGCTGCCTATATGCCGCAATGTCTGAATTTGGTCAATACGAAGAACCTGCTATCAGTAAGTAAAGAGTCGGCGCATTTGCACCTTAACAAACTTTTGCCTGTTGCTATACACAATTTCGAAATAGTATGGGACTTCGTTCATTTGGAAACCAGCATTAACACAAACAATAACTTCCATCTAAAAATACAGCGTAGAATCACTCTTTGCAACAAATGATACTTTAGGCTGAGTAGGAAATGGAAAATCAAAATAATCTGTCGACAAATGAGGATCAAGTAACTTATCGTATTTGTCCTGCCATATGGCTCAGAAGTATGGATCATAAAAGAATCACGTGAGTTGGCTCTGCGTATGCTCGAGAGAAAAGTTTTTGGAAAGATTTTTAGTCCTACGCTTAGGGCGACGGCGAGTACCGTAGAAGATATGCAGGCATCAACATAGTCCAGCGTTTATACAACGGTAACGCTGGCTAGGCCATCCCAGCAAAAAACACGATTACCTTAGAAGGGAAAGAGGAATCAAATAAATTTTCGGAATCGCTTCCCCTTTCCCTTCTTTCTTTATTACTTAAGCATGGGCATGTCATTGGAGGTAAGCCCCTACTTTCTGGATCACCGTCAAGCGAACTGGGAACCAATTACAGCTACTATTGAAGAAGCTACTGCAGCATGCCTTACAGAGAAGCGGATGTAGAATGCCTTGCTATATTTAACCCATAGAAGCAAGCAAGAACGCCTTCGGTAAAAACAAATGCAGAACGCCCTTCTTCATGAAACCCATGGTATCGAAGCAAGAACCCCTTCCGGAGAAGAGGGTTTAGAATGCCTTCCTATATTAAATCTTTAGAAGCGAATCAAGAACCCCTTCCGGAAAAGATTGTTAGAATGCCTTCCTATTTTAAATCTATTGAATCGAAGCAACAACCCCTTACGTAGAAGAAGGTTTAGAATGCCTTCCTATATTAAATCTATAGAAGCGAAGCAAGAATGCCTTGCAGAGAAATTGAGTGAAACACCTAGAACTACACTCAAACATTTCATGAAAACCTCTACAAAACCGGTGTTCATAGAATTTAAAAAAAATATTTCTTAGAATATACATATTTTTTCTTATATTCTATGAATGGATTTATAGATTTTAAGAAAAAAATATTTATATTCTAAGAAATTTTTTTTTAATTCTATGAAACTGGTTTTTGGAGAAGTTTTCATGAACTTTTTCTTAGAAACCATGTACTTTTTTGTTCAGTGTATTTAATAGGATAATATAAACAGTGTTTTAAAAAGTTTACATTTTATTTTATTTTTGATAGCAGATCTTAAAAATTAATTACCAATTATGACGAAGGACTGCAAATTATGATAATATTTTTAATTTACTCAAGAATCAGTTTTTCATAATAAAACTCAAAGAGTCATATATCCTGAACTATGCGGATTCCGCCTTAAAAATTTTCAATTTTTCATACTAAAGTTAAGTTTTTGAAAATTTTACTGATCGCGGTTCGAATCGAGCTCAAGGCCTAACAATAATTTTTATCATTATTATTGTTATGATAAATTTTTTCTTAATTGAAAAAATTTTTAAATTAGAATAGAAGAAAGAAAAAATTTGAGACAACTGCCAAAGCTCGTGTATAGATCCATTTCTTTCTTCTATTCTAATTTAAAAATTTTTTCAATTAAGAAAAAATTTATCATAACAATAATAATGATAAAAAATTATTGTTAGGCCTTGAGCTCGATTCGAACCCGCGATCTTAAAATCAGTAGGCCGATATAACAACAAAAATTGTTAATACATCCCAGAGCACAGGGAAAAGGTGTCAATAAAATATGACACTATGGCAGCATTGCCAACAAACAAGTCCAATTTTCACAGCTATTCTGCAACAGATGTCGCAGTGGTGTGAATATCAATTGGCACGAACCAGAATAGAAGTAGGATTAATGAAGACACACAAAAAACCGCTGTGGTGGCTGAATGGTTTATAGCAGCGGCGCCTAAACGTTGCCGATGAAGGAATTTAGCAGTTCCCGAAATGGATCTATACAACGAGCTTTGGCAGTTGTCTAAAATTTTTTCTTTCTTCTATTCTAATTTAAAAATTTTTCAATTAAGAAAAAATTTATCATAACAATAATAATGATAAAAAATTATTGTTAGGCCTTGAGCTCGATTCGAACCCGCGATCTTAAATCAGTAGGCCGATATAACAACAAAAATTGAAAATTTTACTTTAAATGGGGGAGCAGGTATTCAATTCATACCGATTTCCGACACTTATAGTAGCATTTTCAATAACTTGTCTTTGAGATCAGCAATTTCAGAGCAAGAGGGTGTTCGTTCAAATGTTTAAGGCGAAATTCAGCATAGTTCAGGATATATGACTACTTTACTTTTATTATGAAAAACTCATTATTGAGTAAAACAAAAAAAAATAACTAATCATTATTTCTAGTCCCTAATTGTTACAGAAATTAAAATTGTTAGGAATTCAGTATTGTACGCAGTATATCAATAAAATTTAGTCTTGCATACATACTTATCAAATTAAACATTTTATGACATAACATTATTTTGGCTTTGTTTCGTTGCTGTTAATCGGGAGTAGCTTCGGTGCGCTTTTTCTTTAAACTTGAGGCCATGTGGTAGCGGTTTTTTACGGCCTTCATTGCGTGTCGCAGCTGGTCTTTGCATCGTTTTCTCCAATTCCCAAATTGTTAGCAACTTCTGAAATAAAAATATGAAAAGTTGGTAAACATATATAAAATAAACATCTTTTAAAAAGTGAATTGTCAGCTCTTTAATAACTCGAATTACCCCCCTATTCTGCCATGGTTACACTTCTTATTATCTTCTGGTAACATTACTATTTATAAACTTTTGCAGATAGATTACCAAAGATTGTAAAATTTCTTGTAACCAGGGTGTTCATTAAACTATAACCATGCCAGAACAATGCTCAGTTTTTCAGTACGTGTTTAAACTAAATTTAAAGTTGACTAGAGTTCAACCTTGTATAACAAACACAACATAACATCATCTTAGGTTAAGCGGCAATACTGCCAGGGTTAAATTCTAGTCAACTTTGACTGTAGTTTAAACCTGCACTGAACAACTGTTCCTAAAGGCTGACTTACACGAGTCGATTTTACTGGTAGATTTTTGTCGTTCCACTGTGCAAATAGCAATTCGACTGATATAAAGCATGTATTTGATGGTTTGAACGCAGTCGAACGACAAAAATCGAATTGAAAATCGACTCGTGTAAATCAGCCTAAAGGGTGTTAATTTACTGATATATTTATATTTTTTAAATATACTTACCAAAAAGTACTTTAATTAGTTTCGCGTATCGAAGTATTGGCGTTTTCCCTTGTTTCCCATCCATATTATGTTGTAATATTATATCTTCACCCAAACTTGTAACACATGGTACCGGGGCAAAAACTCCAGAAGCCAATCCCTCAACTTGTTCCTAAGTGGTATCATTCCTAACGCAATATTTTCTGTATTAATTTCATTTTGTTTAACACTTTCACGGTCACTATATTGTCCTACTCCTGAAGAAGTATTGTCTATATTAATTTCATTTTGTTCAACACCCTCACTAAATTTTAGGTCTATTTCGCTCTTTTTTATTTTTATTAAACGTTTTAATTGTCTTTTGCTTAACATTTTTATTTTATTTTAATAACTCACTTTTTTATTTCATCGCTTATAAAAGACGCGTCACACACGGATAACAATGGCATACTGAATTAAACAATTCCAAACATGATTGTTGTCGAATGGAAATTTCCACAGAAGGTAACGGGAATTAAGATTTTTTTCTATTTATCTATCTAGTGCGCTTTTTTGCATTACCCCGTAATTGATAACAGAAGTGAATATAAATTAAGGTAGTGTAAATATGCGCGTCTCTGCTTATTTTATGTATTACCAGCAATGAGTAGGAGAAGCGAAATAATTTGAAGGCATTTTAATCAATGCCTTCTAGAATACATTATACTTCGAACTGAATAGCGATTCTTTGCAGCATTACCAGCAATGGGTTGGTGCAGTGAAACTACCCTTAGAAGACATTACTTTAGAAGCGATTACCCTTAGTAGCGATCACCGATTTTTTACTGGGATGTTATGCAAATGAAAGATGATGCTCCGGCTACGAAAGTATTTTTTTTTGGAACACGCCCTAAAGAAGCAGTGAAAGAGGGTGCACTCGGCTAGGAGGGAAGAACCAGGTGGAAAACAATTTAAATTCCCAATGCACACACACTAAAACGCAGTTTCCACAAAGCTTCCTCTAGTTTTTTCTTAAATACTAAACTACTTAGATACTGTCAACTTCCAAATATTAAAAATACCAAAAAAAAATCGAATAAACAATTTCATAAGTTTATGACCCACTGAACCGCACGCGCACTAAACAAAATATTGAATTTCCAAACACGTTTCCAATTTGTCGAGACATCAAAATTGAACAACTGTAAAGCAATACAGAAACAAAACAAAACAAAAACGCCTGAAGGTAAGCTCGAAGCAAGCTTAATAAAACTAATAACTTCATATTCAAAAGCCAAATAACACTAACAGATAATATTTGCTTTAGTGCTGTAGACTCATCCCTGGCATTGAGCTTCGCAGTTAAAACTTTAAGTCTCACAAAAACTGCGAGACAGCTTAATACAACAACACGAGCATCACAACAATGTACTAAATATTTTGTCGAATAATTTTACTTACGCGTAGCTGCTACAACTATAATGGGCTATGGGGAAAACTTTTAAAACTCATATCAAAATATGAATATAAAACTCGTGGGATGAGTAAACATAAATTTATAAATTGAAGGAAAAATAATAATTTTTGTGAATTTCGTTAACAAAATGGTATGATAACGTTGAAAATATAACGATATTCTTCTACACAAACATGCACATACTATAGTATTTATGTGTTAAACAAACCTACGCCCGAATATCTCACTCATTCACTTGTGAGTTACGTTGCAGGGTGCGTGAGTGTATATGACAACAATTTTCATTACGTTATTATACTCAGCTGAGCAGAGCTCACAGAGTATATTAACTTTGTTCGCATAACGGTAATCCGTAACGGCATAAACTAATCGAGATAGATAGACTTCTATATATCAAAATGATCTGGGTGAAAAAAGAAATTCATTTAGCCATATCCGTCCGTCTGTAAACACGATAACTTGAGTAAAGTTTGAGGTATCTTGATGAAATTTGGTATGTAGGTTTCTGGGCGCTCATCTCAGATCGCTATTTAAAATGAACGAAATCGGACTACAACCACGCCCACTTTTTCGATATCGAAAATTTCGAAAAACCGTAAAAGTGCGATAATTCATTACCAAAGACGGATAAAGCGATGAAACTTGGTAGGTGCGTTGACCTATGACGCAAAATAGAAAATTGGAAAAATTTTGGACAATGTGCGTGGCACCGCCCACTTTTAAAAGAAGGTAATTTAAAAGTTTTGCAAGCTGTAATTTGGCATTCGTTGAAGATATCATGATGAAATTTGGTAGGCACGTTACTTCTATTACTATATGTGTGCTAAATAAAAATTTTCGAAATCGGATGATGTTTTCAAGTCAAAATTTAAAAAAAAATTTAATATCTTTACAGTATAAAAGTAAATTATGTCAACATTCGACTCCAGTCAGTGCAACAAAATACAAAGATAAAAGAAAATTTCAAAATGGGCGTAACTCCGCCCTTTTTCATTTAATTCGTCTAGAATACTTTTAATGCCATAAGTCGAACAAAAATTTACCAATCCTTGTGAAATTTGGTAGGTGCATAGATTCTATGACGATAACTGTTTTCTGTGAAAATGGGCGAAATCGGTTGAAGCCACGCCCAGTTTTTATACACAGTCGACCGTCTGTCCTTCCGCTCTGCCGTTAACACGATAACTTGCGCAAAAAACGATATATCTTAACTAAACTTAGTTCACGTACTTATCTGAAGTCACTTTATCTTGGTATAAAATATGGCCGAAATCCGACTATGACCACGCCCACTTTTCCGATATCGAAAATTACGAAAAATGAAAAAAATGCCATAATTCTGTACCAAATATGAAAAAAGAGATGAAACATGGTAATTGGATTGTTTTTTTGACGCAAAATATAACTTTAGAAAAAACTTTGTAAAATGGGTGTGACACCTACCATATTAAGTAGAAGAAAATGAAAAAGTTCTGCAGGGCGAAATCATAAAGCCCTTGGAATCTTGGCAGGAATACTGTTCGTGGTATGACATATATAAATAAATTAGCGGTACCCGACAGATGATGTTCTGGGTCACCCTGGTCCACATTTTGGTCGATATCTCGAAAACGTCTTCACATATACAACTAAGGGCTACTCGCTTTTAAAACCCTCATTAATACTTTTAATTTGATACCCATATCTTACAAACACATTCTAGAGTCACCCCTGGTCACCCTTATTTCGATATCTCGAAAAGGCGTCCACCTATAGAACTAAGGCCCACTACGTTTTAAATAATCATTAACACCTTTCATTTGATACACATGTCATACAAACATATTCCGGGTTACCCTAGGTTCATTTTGCTAAATGGTGATTTTCCCTTATTTTGTCTCCAAAGCTCTCAGCTGAGTATGTAATGTTCGGTTACACCGGAACTTAACTTTCCTTACTTGTTTTTGTTTTTTGCTTGTGCTTTATGTGTATGGGTTCTTTCCCTTTTATTTCTTCAAATAAAGTTTTCGCCTTTACTTGCTCCGAAAATGTGTCTGTATGTGAATTTATGTTTTTTAGTTGTTTGTGAGCTCATCACCTACACTCGTAAAAAATATTTTGTTAAAAAATCTTGCTAATATAAAACCAAACATGAATTGTTGTATGTATATGTAAAGGATGGAAGCAGCGGAGGCTTGACATAACATTAAGATGACATTTGTTTTAAGCCTGAAACAGCAAAGCCCATCGTGGTCAAATCAGTTCATACTCGATATAATTGATCTTCTATGTTAAGGTATATATGTATTAAGTTATGCCAATGGCACCAGATAAACAGCGTAAATATCCGTTTACTGCTGGACAGAAGAAATGCAGAGATTAAGACGAGACTGATTTCGCTTGAGGCCTATGTATAAAAGGGCCACAAGCTTGGGGCAACTTACTGCCAAGGCAGAGTCATACAGAAAGAGACAAAGTACTTGAACGGCATTTTTATTACTATCGAAGTGGGATGTGGGCCAGGATGCCGACGGTGGAGCTAGATACATCTTTGATGGATAACATACTGAAAGAACTTTTCGACACCCCCAAATAAAGGGAAGATGTGACGTCAACATAAGCACGCTTGAAGAATGGCCGCCGTCAACTTCAGCTGTATTAGAATATACCGTAAAAGCTTGAAAAAACACTAAGGCCATAAATCCAAATGGTATTCAAACAGACATCGAATAAAAAAAATTGTAACATTTCGTCCAGATGTCATGTCAAATAACACATGCTTAAAGGATGTATGGTTCCTCGGGGCAAAAAAAGGAGCAACTAGTGTTAATTGGCAAATGTAAGGGCGAATTCAAATTCGACATCAGCGGGAAAGATTTTTGAAAGACTCCTATAGCCACTTATCGCAGACTCCGTAGAAAACTCTGAAGGACTCTCACCCAGACAGGCAGTATGGGTTCAGGCGCGGAAAATGCACTTTGGGAGCAACGTCCTTAAAAGTGTAGCACTAGCACAGAAAGCTAATGCCATATCCAAACGAGCTGTTCTTCTTGCAAGCCATGACGTTAGAAATGCTTTCTGAAGTGAGACATAATGGCCAACTTAAAACCGCGATTCCAAGTACCACCAACAAGTACCACCACCAAGTGCCACGTACGGCGTACCATATGAAGCTATCTCTGTGTTCGCTTCCTTATATATGAAACCTTAGAGGGTCCGCGTACCATAAAAGTCACATGCGGAGCAGCACAGCGATAGCAGTCCTTGATCCTGAACGCTGTAACGTCAGTTACGGTGCTATTTCCCAATCTTGAAATGCCTGATGACTAGTTGACAGATGACATTGCCGCAGTCATCAGATAAACAAAGAGAGGTACGCATAAAGGCTTACTCTGGTCAGGATACACACAAAAAATGGCTAGACTTGCACGGACTCCAGTTGACAGCAGAGTTGATACTTCCTATCAAAACAGCATAAACCGCTTGATGTGAGCTTTCAAAACTTGTTGATAAACATAACACCAAAGAATGTAGTCAACTATTAAGAAGTAAGATTGGACTCCTGATATTCGTTAGCAAAGAGTACAGGAAAGAAACGCTTAGGATGGGGCAAGAACGATTGGGAAAATTAACAAAGGGGGCAGATGAACAGAGAAGCCAATAAGGGATATTGGAGCATGAAGCACCAGAAGGTTTCTCAAGGTAAATTACCACGTTGCCTAAATGCTCTCTAGATAAGGGTACTTCGAAAATTATAATGCTGAACTCGCTTTCTTCAAACGCTGGCGGTGAAGTAGTACTGACAATATTCTCGAGGAAGGGATTGACCAAATCACTGTCTATAATTTTATAGGAAAAATACAGAGCGGCTCAAAAGGTTAACAAAAATATCAGCAATTTCGTAGAAATGACACTCAGACCAAAAAGGGAGAAACAGGACGCAGGTAAGGTATATGGAACGCCAACCCGAAGGTTATGCCAAAGCGGTTCCGATGTGGGGTGGTTGTTATTTCACGAACAGACGGGTTGCGGCAACGACAGTTGTTATGGTGCATTAGGAATTTTCCATCCCAACCCGCAAAAAAAAAGAAAACAATTTTAAGGCATTAGTACCGGAGTATGCCGCTCTATAAACGACAAAGGACTCTAAGCATCGAAAACACTTCCCATAACCTTCGAAGAGTATCCTTATTCTAACTACGACCCAAATTAGAAAGCGCCCCAGCTGAACTCGCGTCTTTTCACTTTAATCCCACTCTGTAATAAATCCTTCATGTCTACTATCAGCACAATGTGTGAATGATGAATGGGAAAAAAATATTGTATTTTGTTCACATATGTTTGTTTATTTAGGTATGTGCATGTCTACATAACTCTGGTGTTTATTTATTTTCTTTTATTGTAGAAACATTCATTTACCTGCGGTTTATGACATTTCACGTTGTTATCATACATTTCATATGAGTATTGCAGTGATAAATTGTGTGTGTGTGGTGTATGTGTGTCTCGTGTAGCACAAAAATTTATATGCTTTCGTGCAAAAAGTTGACAAATGAGTTTCCTATGATAAGTAAGAGCATACAAGTTTTAATAGTTTTATGATTACTTTATGCGCAAATTGTCACAAATTTTTCATTCATATGACTTTTATTTGCCTGGTCAAGGAATTTTGATTTAATGAATTTTTACTACATTTAGATCGCAATCTTGGGTTGTGGGGTCATTTAAGTTTCAAATTGGAAAATACAGTGTTTGGTTTTTAAATAACTTCCGGAGAAAGAGCACCAATATGACGTGTAAAGTATGAGCGCGATTTGTTTTATTTTTACTATTGTTACTCATACGCCGTGTAGCACCTTGGTACCAGAGTCGGCCAATAATGAAACATCGAAAATAAATAAAACAAGTAAGGAAGGCTAAGTTCGGGTGTAATCGAACATTACATACTCAGCTGAGAGCTATGGAGACAAAATAAAGGAAAATCACTATTTAGGAAAATGAACCTAGGGTAACCCTGGAATGTGTTTGTATGACATGTGTATCAAATGGAAGGTATTAAAGAGTATTTTAAGGTGTTAATGAGTATTTTAAAAGAGTGTGGGCCTTAGTTCTATAGGTGGACCCCTTTTCGATATATCGCCATAAAGGTGGACCAGGGTGACCTAGAATTTGTTGTACGATATGGGTATCAAATGACAGGGTTACGAGTATTAATCAAATTAAGTATTAATTAGGGTTTTAAAAGGGAGTGGTGACCACATGTGACCAAAATTGACCGGGTGACCCAGAACATCTCTGTCGGGTACCGCTAATTTATTTATATATGTAGTACCACGAGCAGTATTCCTGCCAACATTCCAAGGGCTTTTTGATTTCGCCCTGCAGAAGTTTTTCATTTTCTTCAATTTAATATGGTAGATGTCACACCCATTTTACAATATCATTTATATTTTACGTCAATAACCAATCAAATTACCATGTTTCATCCTTTTTTCGTATTTGGTATAAAGTATGTATTTTTTTCATTTTTCGTAATTTTCGATATCGAAAAAGTGGGCGTGGTCATAGTCGAATTTCGGCATTTTTTACAAAGTGAGTTCAGGTAAGTACGTGAACTGAGTTTAGTAAAGATATATCGATTTTTGCTCAAGTTATCAGTGTTAACGGCCGATCGGAAGGACAGACGGTCGACTGTGATATAAAACTTGGCGTGACTTCTGGCGATTTCGCCCTTTTTCACAGAAGACATTTAACGTCTAGAATCAAGCCTCTACCAAATTTCACAAGGATTGGTAAAGTTTTGTTCGACTTATGGCATTAAAAGTATCCAAGACAAATTAAAAGAAAAAGGGCGGAGCCACGCCCATTTTGAAATTTTCTTTTATTTTTCTTTCTGTTGCACCATATCATTACTGGAGTTGAATGTTGACATAATTTACTTATATACTGTAAAGATATTAAATTTTTTGTTAAAATTTGACTTTAAAAAAAATTTTTTTAAAGTGGGTGTGGTCGTTCTCCGATTTTGCTAAGTTTCATTAAGCATACATATAGTAATAGGAGTAACGCTCCTGCCAAATTTCATCATGATATCTACAACGACTGCCAAATTACAGCTTGCAAAACTTTTAAATTACCTTCTTTTAAAAGTGGGCGGTGCCACGTCCATTGTACAAAATTTAACTTATTTTCTATTCTGCGTCATAAGTTCAACTCACCTACAAAGTTTCATCGCTTTGTCCGTTTTCGGTCATGAATTATCGCACTTTTCGGTTTTTCGAAATTTTCGATATCGATTTAAATAAAGATCTGAGATGAGTGCCCAGGAACCTACGTACAAAATTTCATCTAGATACCTTTAAATTACTCAAGTTATCGTATTAACGGCACGGACGAACGGACGGACATGGCTCATCAAATTTTTTTCGATACTGATAATTTTGATATACGGAAGTCTATATCTATCTCGATTCCTTTATACCTGTACACCAACCGTTATCCAATCAAAATTAATATACTCTGTGAGCTATGCTCAACTGAGTATAAAAGCAACTGCATTATTTGTTTCAGTAAAATTATGAGGCTCTAAATCTTTGATCAACTTTTATCAATAAAGGACATACAATAGGTTTTGAGTTTTAAAAAGCGAAATTTCGATTTCGTGTTCAATTAAAATAAAATTCTTAGATTTCGATATTCGCGGAGCTTTTTTCTATTTGCGCCTGAATCAATAAGAATTACAGTAATTTTGAAGCCTAAGACTAGCTATTCTAAATAAAAAAAATATATACAAACTTAAATTGCTATGTTCACATTAATAAAGATGCAGCTTTTCTTTGTTTGCGTCTGAATTTTAACAAGAGCTAGAGATAATTTAAAAGCTTCCGAGTCGCAAGTCTAAGAAAAGAAATATATATCGAGCAAATTTCTGTCCGTCTTTTCTACATACTAATTCAAGGGCTTATTAAAGGTGAATGTAAAGAGAATCTAAGCTGACACAGCTCGTGTAAAGCTACTAAATACATTAATTAGTTGGATCCTCTTGTATCCACGTACCGGTTACTCGGCACCTCGTATTTGCTCCTTAACATTTTGCGGCATTTCCTTTCGGAGCAACATGCGTTTTTGAGTTTTATTTGTTTTTATTTATTTAATAATTAAGTCAATGTCGGAAACCTTACTTTTATAATTTAATTTAAACTAAATTAAATTAATTCAAGATCAGATACATTTCCTCGATAATAAGACTCAATGCGTAACTTAAACAAAGACCTGGGCACTGCAAAATCAAAATTTAGCATTCTAAAAACATATTAAACTCTTCAAGGCCTCTTATAAGAGGGGTTCTCAGAACTTCGACGTAGAAGTAGAAGTAGTTTTTTATAGTTTTGTTATAAAAAGAAGTTTAAAACAAGAAGACGTATACCTAATATTCAAATATGATCGACAAATCAACTCAAAAATAATATAAGTTTTTCTGGATATTAGTGACATTAATCATAGGTGAAGTGAAACCAAAACAAAGAAACTTTTTCAGAAGAACTTTTTGAGAAGAACTTCCTCGGTATCTCACGGTAACACGGATACGTCCAGTTGTTGGTTCATTATCGATTTATGTTGAGAACGAATTATTGTCGTCGAGTTGTCGCATTTTTATCTGCTCACTGTCGATTTGTTTATTCTTGTCATCGCTTTTTTATAGAGTTTTGTAGGTTTGTTATCGATGGCACATGTTTACACCGATTTTATATTGAAGTTTTATCGGTAACTATTTCAGAGTACACAGAGGAGTCGTCGTTACAAATCGATAACTTTTCAATAACACGCCGATAACAAAGTTCCCGAAACATATTGAGATCCTTTTTTGGTATATATCGGTAACTTCCATTGGTAAATCGAAAACATTTCTATGACGAACCAATACATCAACGATTAAAAATCGATTTAATTTAATTTAATTTTATTTTATTTTAATTCATTTTGTTTTTTAATCATTTGATTATATTTTTTGTTTTTTCTCAATTCTATTTTATTTGATTTGATCATATTTTATGTTATGTTTTATTTTTCTTTTATATTTTTTTTATTTTTTTAATTTTAATTTAATTGAATTTTGTTTTATTTATTTTAGTTATTTGTCTTTTTATCGCCTATTGACAAAGGATTCAAGGTTCGATTCGAGCTCAAAGCGAGAACATAATAATAATTATTTTATTTTTTAAAATTTTTCGAAATTAAAAAATTATTTATTTTTTATTTTTGTAATAGTAGGTAGAACGTTTTCAGACAAGCTGCCATAGCTGCGCAGATAGACCCATTTAGCTACACAGCGGTGGTCAGTAAAAGTAATGGGCCTATTTACTAAATCCCAAATTATCAGTGATTTGCACAGATGGCGCAACGCTTATTAGATATAGTTGGTAAAGTGGAGTAGAAGTAGCAATTTATCAGCCGAACAAACCACCGCTGTACATATAGCTTAATCGTTAGCGCAGCGTGCCTAAAGCGTACTGATGATAAAGCTTTAGCACCCTTCGAAATGGATCTGTCTGCGCAGTTATGGCAGGTTGTCTGAAAAATTTTCTACTTAATATTCCAAAAACAAAATATAATTTTTCAATTATAAAAAAATTAAAAAAAACTATATTTATCATTAGAAAAAACATTATTGTTTCTGGCCTTGAGCTCGAATCGAACCTTGATTTATTTTATTTTACTTTATTTTATTCTCTTTTATTTTATTTTATTATATTATATTTTATTTTATTTTATTTATTTTATTTTATTTTATTTTATTTTATTTTCATTTTATTTCAATTTATTTTATTTATTTATTTTATTTTATTTTATTTTATTTTTATATTATTTTATTTTAAATTATTTTAATTTATTTGACTTTATTATATTTTATTTTATCTTATTTTACTTTATACTTTTATTTTATTTGTTTTATTTTAATTTTTTTCTATTTCTTATTCTTTTGTTTTAAGTTCATATGTTTTTCCAATTTTTTTTTATTTTATTTTATGTTTTTATTTATTTTATTTGTTTTTTTCATTTTTTTCTATTTTTTATTTTACTTTTATTTAAATAAATATTTCTTGCCGGCTTGAGGTCCAATTTTGTACTTTTATTTATTTCATTTTTTTTGTAAATTTTTCTGTTACACTTTTAAATACATTTCATTTTCATTAAACTAAATATTATACAGAATTGTTATAACCAATAACCCCTAAAATGAAGAAAACTTTAACTTAAATCTTAGTATCAACTTTTGTTTTTTTAAATCAATATTTAAGATCACGATTTTGCCCATGTGTGCAACTAAATATTTGGCTCTTTATTTCCAACAAATATCAAATTGTTTAAATCTTCTTGTTGTTGTTGTTGTATCGTGCTTCGCCCCATCCAATAGGTGCGACGATCACAAATTGTCATCAGTGTCCTCTAACGGGAGTCCAGGAAACTTGCATTTCAACAGGGGTGGACCATAATGAAAGGGTGTTAGATGCGTTGGTTCCACAATACAGTTAAAGAGATGGTTGGTGTCATGTGGGGACACATTGCAAGCAGGGCATACATTTTGTATGTCGGATTGATTCTGAATAGGTACGAGTTTAACCTGTTAGAGTATCCAGATCGAAGCTGAGCTAGATTGACTCGCGTTTCCCTGGGAAGTGTGCGTTCCTCTTCCGCAAGTTTTGGGTACTGTTCTTAGAGTACTGGATTCACCGGAAAATTCCTAGTATAAAGTTCCGACGCCTATTTTTGGAGTTCACTGAGGACTTGCTTGTGTTTTTTTGCTTTATACGGCTGAGTTCAGGTGCCGTATTTCCTCATATGCTTACGGAGATGACTCCTTAAGCCCCAGGGCGGTGTTGGCTCAACAATCACATGTCTGTTGGGATGCCCATATTTCTGGGTATTCAACAGGAATTGTTTGGTTAGTATCTCATTTCACTCCCTGATGGGGAGTATTCTCGCCTCATTATGTAGATGGTGTTCTGGGGACATTGAAAGAGAGCCCGTGGCGGTTCTGAGAGCAGGCCTGTAGCTTCCTCCAGTGAGTAGTTTTTAGGCTTGGCGACCATATAGGGATCGCGAAGCATGTAGTCGGGCTGGCCAATTGCTTTGTGAGTGGTAATGAGCGTTTTTTTTGTCGTTTCCCCAAGTACTGCCAGCAAGATATTTTAATATTTTATTACGACTCTGAATTTTCGGTACAATTGCAGCTGCATGCTCACCATAATGAAGATCCTGATCAAACGTGACACCAAGATTTTGGGGTGTAGGACAGTCGGCAGCGTAGTGCCATCGGCATGGATGTTCCAAATGGTCGACATTTGGGACATCTATGTTGTAAATAAGGTCGCGGAGGATTTAGTCGGTGATAATGCCAAGTTTCGCGAGGCGAAAAAACTGAAGATATCATGGAAGTAGCCGCTTAATCTGTTGCAAGCTCATCGATCTGTGAGCCCTGGCCTGTGACCATTATTGTGTAGTCATCGGCGTAAGAAACGATAGTAATTCCTTCCGGTGGCGAAGGTAGTTTTGATATGTAGAAATTAAACCAAACTGGGGATAGGACTCCACCCTGTTGCACCCCTTGTTTAATTCTTCTTTGTTTTGATGTTTCGTTTCTAATAGCACCGATGCCTGCCGACCACCCAGATAATTTACCGTCCACCTTTTAAGATATAGGGGAAGAGCAGACCCTTCCAGGTCTTGCAGTAATGTCCCATGGTTGACCGTATCAAAAGCTTTAGGTAGATCTAGCGCAACGAGTACTGTTCTATGGTGAGGGTTTTGATTTAAACCGCAATTTATTTGGATGCTAATGGCATTTAGCGTGGTGGTGGTGCTATGGAGTTTCTGAAGCCATGCTGATGACAGGTTAGCTGTAAATTTGCTTTGAAGTAGGGGAGCAAAATGGCTTCAAGCGTCTTGGCTACCGGAGATAGGAGAGACATCGGTCGATATGACTCTCCTATGTTAGCTGGTTTTCTAGGCTTTAGTAGCGGAATCACCTTGGCCATTTTCCATTTCTCTGGAACGACAAGGTCGAAAGAGACATGTTTAAGACATGCGCTAAATATTTGAAACCCTATTTGCCTAGGCTTTTAGCATCGGGATGGCTATGGGGTCTGGGCCCACTGATTTGTATGGTTTAGCATGACCGATGGCATCCTCAACCTTTCTGGTGGTGATGGTAATAGGTGACGCGCTGAATTTATGTTTATGTGCGTGTTTGTTGGCCCTCCGCCTATCTTTGTCGACCATAGAATGCATTATATATTGTCGGCAGAAAGGGCTCGCGCATTTTTCTCATCAGAGAGCACTTTATCTCGATGGAAACTTTGTCATTGTGCCTAGACGGATTCGATAGAGACTTTACAGTGGACCAAAGTTTACCTACACCGGCAGAGAGGTTACAACCGCTCCTCTGGGGTGCTTCTCCCATTTCGCCCTCTTGTGTTCATCCACAAGCAATCTGATTCGTTGGTTTATATCCCTTATTTGGGGGTCGCTGGGATCGAGCTATCTTATAAGGTCACGTTCTCTCGTTAAATTTGCGGACCTGCCGGAAAGTGGGGCCGAATTTCGGGAATTCTACCGGCGGGAATGAAACGACCGAGATTCAATAACCTTGCGGGAAGCACGCTCCCCTTGGCGGGTATCAGTCGGTATAGGGAGGGCAGCAAAAAGGTTGTCTGTAAGGGATTTGTATTCGTGCAACTTTCCTTTTTTAAAGTTTATAAAAGTGCGTTTTTCTGTGACGATGAAGTCGGCGGTACACTCGAGCGAAATAAGTATAGGCAGGTGGTCGGATGCCAATGTTACCATCGGCTGCCATTTGGCGCAGTTTACGAGTTCTGCGCTCACGATTGATATATCCGGCGAACTGTGACAGCTTCCTACCATACGCGTGGGGGCGTCTCCGTTTATTGTGCAGAAACTGCTTTCTTCTATTTTATCCGCCACCATCTCACCACTACTGTCCGCCCGCAAATTTGAATGCCATAGATCATGATGGGCATTGAATCTCCTAAGATAATGCGATAATATTTCCAGTGAGTAAGGCGATGATATTAGGGCGGTATCCATGGGGCAACAGGTGGCAGGTGGGATGTAGATGTTGATAATTTCAAGTTTTGCATCGCCTGACCGGACAGAAAAGCCTTGATGTTCTAAGACACTGTCGCTGCGGTCGATATCGGGATCAAATATATGATATTGCACAGAGTGGTGTATGATAAACGCGAGGCCGCCTCCATTTCCGCTCCCGCGATATTTTCTGTGGCATTATATCCAGAACAAGTCTGCAGAGCAGATCTTGCGGTGAGTTTAGTCTCATGAAATCGACTATCTCCGTGATCTTCCCAGTTAATCCATCACTCTGGGAGTAAGTGATGGGTGACTACGCCTGGGCTGTGAAAGGCTACGACGCAACTGCTGTTGTGGCCCTGGGACTGGACGTCCTTGGGTAAGCATTGGGGTACCCGGTGTATTTGGGTTTGCGGCCTGTTAACATGGCGCTATGAAGCGCGTTGGTGGTCCCCGTCGCGGAGACCAGAACATCTAGGAAAGTGGCACCGCTGCATTGGGCGGATGTCGCAAACATATATATTCTGTGCTGGCAAACGGTGCAAAAGTAGGTACGGAGGGTCTGTTTCCCCTGCCCTACACGATTGCTGCTGGAAAAGAGGGGGGAAGAAGACGGGGGCAGCGGCTGATGCTCGGCATTGCTTCCGACTCTACTACGGAGGTTGTAGGTATGAGTGGGAGCGGCCGTGGGAGTGCGCTAAAGCGTAGACTACGGGACGCACTTGGGCGTGAACAGCAAGGAGCCACAAAAGATTTATAAAAGTTACGTGGAGGTCGGGTTTTGGGATCTAGGCCAGAACAACCTGTTCGATGCAACCATCCTTGCACGAGACACACTGACAAGAGTATGACCGTCCTAAAAGATTATTTTCCGGCAGACACAGCAAAACCATTTCTCAGGACCGAGGTCAGGAGACGGACCCGGATTGGATTCGATACTTTCCCGGAGCAAGAGTATATGGAGCAGTTCTGCTGCAATAAGCTGCTGGGAGGATGCCAATTTGTGGGAGGGACGCAAAAAATTAAAAGGGGTTACACTGAAATGAATGTCATTGGTCGGGAAAAATCCCGAGTCGCTCCGGTACATAGAACCGACTGCCTTGGGAAGCGGTTTACATCTTCTCGTACATGTTCAGAGACTTTAATTTAGGAGTGACGTGTTTTAGCTTGAAATGCTGTGCGATTTTGCGCGTATCAACTGAATTCTCTATTCTCTATTACTCCACACAGAATGCCGATACTACGCTTTCATTCATATTCTACATACATAAATTTATCCCCCATGTAACATACCTCTTATAAAAACTACGCCCACGCCTACGCTTACACTCTATAATTTGCGGTTTCATACAGGAGTTCCTCATACGGTGAAAAAAGATGTTCACATGTCAAAAAAGTGCTTCTTATACAATAAATTGAGTATTATATTTAATAGCTTATTATCAAGGTTATAACAAAAACAAGTAAGGAAGGTTAAGTTCGGGTGTAACCGAACATTACATATTCAGTTGAGAGCTATGGTGACAACATAAGGGAGGGTAACCTTGGAATGTGTTTGTATGACATGTGTATCAAATGAAAGGCATTAAAGAGTAGTTTATGAGGGAGTGGGCCAAAGTTATATAGGTGGATGCCATTTAGGGATATCGCCATAAGGGTGGATCAGGGTTGACTCTAGAATTTGTTTGTACGATATGGGTATCAAATAAAAGGTGTTAATGAGTATTTTAAAAGGCAATGGGCTTTAGTTCAATAGGTGGACACCTTTTTGAGATATCGCCATAAAGGTGTACAAGGGGTGACTCTAGACTTTGTTTGTACGATATGGGTATCAAATTAAAGGTATTAATGAGGGTTTTAAAAGGGAGTGGTTGTAGTTTTATAGGTGGTCGCCCTTTCGAGTTATCGCCATAAAGGTGGACCAGGGGTGACTCTAAAATGCGTTTGTACAATACGGGTATCAAATGAAAGGTGTTAATGAGTCTTTTAAAAGGGCGTGGGGCTTAGTTCTATAGGTGGATGCCTTTCGAGATATCGTCATAAAGGTGGATATGGGTGTCAAATTAAAGGTATTAATGAGGGTTTTAAAGGGAGTGGTGGTAGTTGTATAGGTGGTCGCCTTTTCGAGTTACCGCCATAAAGGTGGACCAGGGGTGACTCTAGAATTCGTTTGTACAATATGGGTATCAAACAAAGGTGTTAATGAGTATTTTAAAAGGGAATCGGCCTTAGTTCTTTAGGTGGACACCTTTTCGAGATATCGCCATAAGGTGGACAAGGGGTGACTCTAGACTTTGTTTGTACGATATGGGTATCAATTAAAGGTATTAATGAGGGTTTTAAAAGGGAGTGGTTGTAGTTGTATAGGTGGTCGCGCTTTCGAGTTATCGCCATAAAGGTGTACCAGGGTTTACTCTAAACACGTTTGTACAATATGGGTATCAAATGAAAGGTGTTAATGAATCTTTTTAAAAGGGCGTGGGGCTTAGTTCTATAGGTGGACGCCTTTTCGAGATATCGTCATAAAGCTGGATATGGGTTTCAAATTAAAGGTATTAATGACGGTTTTTAAAAGGGAGTGGCCCTTAGTTGTATATGTTAAGGCGTTTTCCAGATATCGACCAAAATGTGGACCAGGGTAACCCAGAACATCATCTGCTGGATACTGCTAATTTATTATATATGTAATATCACGAACAGTATTCCTGCCAAGATTTCAAGGGTTTTTTATTTCGCCCGTGCAGAACTTTTCATTTTCTTCTACTTAATATGGTAGGTGTCACACTCATTTTACAAAGTTTTATTCTAAAGTTATATTTTGCGTCATTAAACCAATCCAATTACCATGTTTCATCCTTTTTTCGTATTTGGTATAGAATTATGGCATTTTTTTCATTTTTATAAATTTTCGATATCGAAAAAGTGGGCGCTGTTCATAGTCGGATTTCGGCAATTTTTTATACCAATTCAAAGCGAGTACGGATAAGTACGTGAACTGAGTTTAGTAAAGATATATCGATTTTTGCTCAAGTTATCGTGTTAACGGCCGAGCGGAAGGACAGACGGTCGATTGTGTATAAAAACTGGGCGTGGCTCCTACCGATTTCACCCTTTTTCACAGAAATAAGTTATCGTCATAGAATCTTAATTCGTACCAAATTTCACAAGGATTGGTAAATTTTTGTCCAACTTATGGCATTAAAAGTATCCTAGACAAATTAAATGAAAAAGGGCGGAGCCACAGCCCCATTTTGAAATTTTCTTTTATTTTTGTATTTTGTTGCACCATATCATTACTAGAGTTGAATGTTGACATAATTTACTTATCTACTATAAAGATATTAATTTTTTGTTAAAATTGTACTTAAAAAAGTTTTTTTTGAATTGGGCGTGGTCGTCCTCCGATTTTGCTAATTTTTATTAGGCATACATATAGTAATAGGAGTAACGTTCCTGCCAAATTACAGTTTGTAAAAGTTTTAAATTACCTTCTTTTAAAAGTGGGCGGTGCCACGCCCATTGTCCAAAATTTACTAATTTTCTATTCTGCGTTATAAGTTCAACTCACCTACTAAGTTTCATCGCTTTATCCGTCTTAGGTAATGAATTATCGCACTTTTTCGGTTTTTCGAAATCTTCGATATCGAAAAAGTGGGCGTGGGTACCAAATTTCGTCAAGATACCTCAAAATTTACTCAAGTTATCGTGTTAACGGACGGACGGACGGACA
The DNA here is from genome assembly GCA_029619165.1 of Eurosta solidaginis. NCBI lineage: Eukaryota > Metazoa > Arthropoda > Insecta > Diptera > Tephritidae > Eurosta > Eurosta solidaginis. The sequence continues at coordinate 25,488 of JARSSU010019013.1, forward strand.
TGGCTCAATCAACTTTTTTTCGATCCTGATGATTTTGATATATGGAAGTCTATATCTATCTCGATTCCTTTATACCTGTACAACCAACCGTTATCCAATCAAAGTTAATATACTCTGTGAGCTTTGCTCAACTGAGTATAACTAGCATATCTATGCTATATCTTTCACCAATTACCTGTGTGTATTTCTTAGTAATATGAAACAAATTGTTTACCTGCTAACTTGAAATATAACAATAAACTTGAAATGAAATTGTTTCCCTGTTTTACCTTAATAATTGAAACATTTCTCATTTTCGCATGTTCACTTGAATTATTATTATCCATACGTGCGAAATCAATGTTACAAAGAAATTGTTTTATATCACAAAATTAGAGCATTACTAATAATGTGTAGTAAAGACTATACAACAACAACTAACTCGTAAATGCTCGAATACTCTTCAAGATGTACATAAACATTTTTATATGTCTGTAATAATATTCGCAGTGACATGCATGCAATAAACTACTAACACACATACACACGAACGAAACATTGCAGAGGATACTCGATTGTATTTATGTGATTGGACTTGAGTTCTGTTGCAGGCTCATTTCGATCAAATATCCTTTATGGGTCATTTGTTGCACCTGTGGAATATAATACAAACACACATACATACAAAAATACTCATATTTCGTATACAGTTTGTCCTTATATAAACGATTTAGCCTCTCAACCAATTCCAACAACATAAGCCTTTTAATGTTGCGAAGTTCTTAACAAATGCAAAGCATAGTAAAACAAAAAAACAACATTTTTATAGTCATAAAACAGTTTTATGTTCGCAAAAAACAAAAAATGTTTCTATTTAGTAGCGTAGCACAGGCATAGGATTTGGCTTGGTGTGCGCGTGGCTGTGTGTTTCATGTTGTTTGTCGTAAAATTCTGCCATAAAGCAAAGCACTCAATGTTTATTTGTACAAATTCTAGGTGACCGACAAACATAAAGGGTGAGTTAAAGTTAGTTCTTATTGAAATGATTTATACGACATTTCACTTTTGTTATAGATTAAGAATTTTTTATGGGATTCCTATCAATTTACCAAATTGCAACAGCTGCACCGAGTTGAGTGTAGATGCATTGCAATTTTTAATAGTCAATTTATGTGAGTCGGTGAATTTGGTATTTGTTTTATTAGGTCCAACAAATTTATAATAATACTATGGTATAAATTTAAGCTGTGTGCCATATTTCTTGAGTAGCAGCTGCAGTGGTTGATAAAAACAACTTGAAAATATTATCTGCTTGAAGAAACGTTTCTTCGAAACTTAGTCGTAAGTTAGGAAAAACAAATAATGAAGACTGAGTTCGAAACTGAACAATATATTCCCAGCTCTCACATATATATAAATCTATATATTAATGATACCTTCAGAGAAATATCAAGAACATTAAATGATATTAAAGCTGAAACATACCACCTTTACATATGCAAATATCCTCGTCCATCCAGGGCCCGTATCGTGTGTTACGATTCGTATCGGAATCCATTCTTCACTCAATTTATAACTGTGAAACTGCCAAACTATTTATACAAGTTATGATAAATTATAAATCTAACTATTACGTGAAGTCTCTAGTTCAAATATGTGGTTATTCGGACTCATGATTCCAGAGCTATTTTGATTTAAAATTTGAGTGCAAACTTGATTTCGATACGAATCGTAACACACGATACGGGTCCAGCATTAAAACAGTTAATGCCGTAGAACCAATATTCTTACAAAATTTCATTAAAATTAGCCGCTCTTTGTTCGACTTTTATATTAAAGGTTTAATGAAGAGCCTAATAAGAGGAGCGGATCAGGTCAATAAGCATGAATTTCGTTCTTTGCGCTCCACATCTTATTATTAATTTTCTTCTGCTTCTGTCAAAAAAAGTGGGGCGATTCCACGCTCACGGCGTGGTGCAAACCGCCATGGGTAACATTGTCATCGATTAAAAACCAATAAAAAAACGATAGAAAATCATAACTTATCGATAACAAGTCGATAGCACGCCGATTATAAACCGATCACCCCTTAACAAAAAATGTTCACACTTCGACATCAAATCGATAACCTTTCATTAAAAAACGGGTATAAAGTCGATAGGATATCAGTAATTTAATCAGTCTACAAAAAACCGATAACTAATCGATAATGTTTGTAAACAATAACAAATTTACAGCAAAAACAAACCAATAACAAATGGATAACAAATCCGTTACCCATTGTTATCGATAATATATTGCTAACCCGTCGATAACAAATGGATTACACTCGTTTTCAGTTTGCGCTACGATGCGGGTTTCGGTTTGGGTTTTCATATTTGGTCTTGCTGCTTTTGTTTTCTCTTTTACTCTCCTTTTCTTTCTTATCCTTTAACCACTCCCACACAGTCTATCTATATTACTCTAACTACCAGTATCCTGTTTTGCTTTGACATTATTGATTTACAATTATTTGGTAAACAGATAAGCACTACGATATAGCGTCAAAAGGTTGAAGCTATCATATTAAAGTTGAAAAAGGTAAAACAATTAAGGTAACGGTAAGAAATGAAAAAGAAAAAAAATAAGCAAAATAAAGAACAAAAAAGTAAAATAATCAAAAAGGGCGCGAAGTAAAAAATACAAGAAAAAAATAATCACAAAATAACACATAAGAAAAAAAAGGAAAATAAAAATAAATAGTAGGTAACAAAAAACAAAAAGAGAAGATGAAACTGATAAACTAAAAGGGATAAAGAAAGAAGAAGAACTAAACAAAAGTATATGATCCGAACATGACCTTCATTAATATTTTAAACACAATTTAATCTAAGATTTTTCTGATCAACCTCACACCGGGCGAATAAATTTTTTTCTAAGTAATTTCGGTCAAATTTTTGTAGTTTTATGGTATTTTGGTCAAGTAGCTTTGCATAAAACAATTTTAAAAATAAAATACAATAAATGACCTAGGGTCAATTAGCCTTGCATAATAATTTTTTTTTCCTAAATAAGCTGTTTTTGTCCTGCTCAGAATAAGTTTATTATGGTTTCCAGGAAATTGAGAGCTATGAAAAAAGGTCACAAATCTTTAAAATCATTTGTGTGAGAATCATTAAAAATTGATATGCCCAAAATTATTAGACTTAAAAAGCCTTTTTCTTTACCTTCTTGTATCAGAAAAAGATATTTGGGCGACCTCTATCATTGTTTGTGTGAAAGACTACAATGTATTATTTTTGCAAGTTATAAAAATGTAACTTGAATGTATTTTTAATTGCCGAAGGTACTGAGTTCAAGGGAAATTTTTTGAGGATTTCCTAGAAATTTTTTTCTTAATACTGTCGTTCTTGCCCAGAGATTGTGCGAGTGTTTTCTTACACAAAGTGAGGCTTGGCAAAACTTCACTAGCTTTTCATGTGTCATATGGAATCGGCCTAAATCTGTAACTATGTCCCACCAAAAGGATTCGTTTTATTAAAGGAAAACATACAAGAAATCAGAAGTGGAAGTTCCATTTTACCCAAACATTCGGAAAGCTGCTTAAGTTACCGGATCACCATAATGTCCAATTTAGCGCTATACCTTTTTATACATATATGTTGCAAAAAAAGAGATTGAAAGGAATCTAAGCCATGCATAACTAACGAAATCTGAGAAAGCAAAATGCATATTTTGGGAAAATGTATATTTAATAAAAAATTGTATTGAATATTGAACAAAATATTTTGTAGTATCTTTTACTCTGCTCCTTCTAAAACGTTGTTATTGCAAGACCCTTTTTCCTTCACAATACTCACAAAACATAAATTATATAAATTTGTTCGCAATCGTACCCATTGGTGATTTCTCGCTTTATTCATATAAATTGCTAGGAGTTTTAATTGAAAAGTAGCACTGGGAATAAAACAACAAATAGCAAATGGTCCATAAATATGTGAATAGCTTGCCTTGTTTTGTTAAATGGATGCTGAAAGTACTTATTTTATATATTCTCTTGAAGTTGAACATATTTTTAACTTCTTAAGAACTTAGAAATTTAAATAATAGAAACTAAAATTAAAATAAAAATGTTAACGACACTAAACTTGAACTTAATAAAGACTTGCTTTTTTCTTGTAAGCTATAAAAATGTTTTCATTATCTTTACTACTTATTGCGTGCCAAGATTTAAAGCCTATCAAGAATCGAAGCTCATGTTACGTATAATAAATTCTTTTATTGTTGAATATTCATGAGCAAAAAAGCTCATGCACTGCACATAATGAAATCATCTTATAACCGCAAACTTTTTTAAAACACAATTTGGACTCCAGCAAGAACAGCAATTCACTTATATGTATAAAAAAATAAAATAAATAAAACAAAAAGATATGTATACGAGCGTAATGAAGTGACTTGTTAAGTAAATTGAATGCACTTGAAAGGTATTCGATCCCAAGTTGCTCATTAGATCTGCATTTCGTACAGAATCTTTAATGGCATTTGCTCTATACGCCACAAATTAATGGCAAAAATTTCATAATTAAAGGCGAAAAAGCAAAGTATGTTTTATAGAACATCAACGCTTTGACGATTTTACTATACAAATATATTTTTCATTAAATTTACGCAATTGTATATATATATTATTACTCTCTAATTATTAAATTCTTTTCCAAAGGCATGAGGCTTTGATGACTGTACTTTTACTGCGACTTACTTTTTCATGTTAGTTTATGCTAACAAAGAAGCAAATGCGTTCTCTTATTTTATACTAATAATTGTGTTTATTATGCATATTTGCCTATTTTTTTCAAATAACTGGTCACACACACACACACACACAATTGCAGCTATTTCTAAAAAAGCTAAGCTAAAACTAAATAAGGCATATAAAAGGCAACCAAATATTTACATATCATTAAAACTAAAAAATACTTTTATATGATGGTGACGTCTAACTATGAATAGCGTTGTTGTCAAGCAATGAATGAATAGCGAAGTGAGTTATAGAAAATACAGAAAATTTTACAAAAGCGTTAGTGAACACTGCTGAGATACGAGGTAAACACAGTCGGTAAAGGACATATGCACATGTGTGTCTGCTCGCATATAACTACAAATAAGTATTTTTGTTCGCTTTTAGCAAGATTGAGATAACTACAAAGTAAATGAAAATATTTATGGCTCGTATAAAAATACGCCGTACGCAAATTTTTCCACTATTTTTGAAAGCACAGTTTTGTCGACTTGGATGAAATATACCCTTATTTGTTAAGGGGCTGTGGCTCCTGATTTACATATACACCAGCTTATGTATAAAAAATCAAAAAATATTAATAACAGGTAAAAATATACTTGGCAGACCGATGCCCAACATCGATTATATACCAGTGAAGAAAGGATGGAAATAATTGAAAGAGAGGGTCCTTCGGTGCAAAAATGTTGGCATTTTGCGAAAGGCTTACCATATTTTAATAAGTTATTCCTTAATTTAATTGATATTAATAACATCATCTGTGGATAGGCTGAACATTTTTACATAGAGATGAAATAGGAAAAAAGGTACGATTAATGAATTTGTTTTGAAGCTACTCCAAATTAACACCGTATTTATGAAAGATCAGAAGTTTAGCGAAAGGGGCACATCGGAAGTAAAGAGAAATTTGCATGTCCAATTTCTGGAAATCTTCATAAGGAATGTATATTCCTTATCTAAGAAATTGGATTGGTCGAATGTTCGACCACAGGCGATACTAGTCTTACTTAAACGAAATAATCGAACGCTTTTCCTAAAGTTTTTATAATCCAAAAGTATTTGTTTGTTCTCAAGCCCAAACAAATACATATTTCACATTCAGAGGTTTTACCATGATAACACAAAACAAGGTAGTTCCACTTTGATGTAATTGAGATAAACTATATTAGTTTTCAGAGATACAATTTGTCATTGCCATCTCTTCAAATTAATGTTTTGGAAATTTTTAATTTTTATGGAATACTTGTTTTACAGGTTCGAAACGAGTCAAGGCCAGAAACAATAATTTTTTGCAACGATTGTTGTTTTTTTTTAATTTTTCTATAATTGAAAATTTTTATTTTGTTTTGGAATATTAAGTAGAAAATTTTTCAGACAACTGCCATAGCTGCGCAGATAGATCCATTTCGAAGGGTGCTAGGCCTTCATCATCAGAACGGTTTAGGCACGCTGCACTAACCGTTTAGCTATACAGCAGTGGTTTGTTTGACTAACAATTTGCGACTTCTATTCCTTCTTACCAACTATATTTATTCAGCGTTGCGCCATCTGTTGCGAGAGACTGATAATGTTGGATTTGTTTATTGTCAATTACTTTGTTTGACTTTCCCAGTGCTCATGGTTTATTAACAACCAGATGGCGCAACGCTGAATAAATATAGTTGGTAAGAAGGATAGAAATAGCAAATTGTTAGTCAAACAAACCACCGCTGTATAGCTAAATGGTTAGCGCAGCGTGCGTGCCTAAACGTACTGATGATGAAGGTTTAGCACCCTTCGAAATTGATCTATCTGCGCAACTATGGCAGGGTTGTCTGAAAAATTTTCTACTTAATATTCCAAAAACAAAATAAAATTTTTCAATTATAGAAAATTACACAATAAACATTACAAAAAATTATTGTTCTGACCTTCATCTCGTTTCGAACCTTGAATACTTTATCAATAGGCCGATAAAACAAAAACGCTTACTTCTATTTCTTTTTTTTTAACTATGAACGTTGGAAGTATAAATATTGTGACGAATATTAGTAACACTAAGGGATACTATACTATCATCTCTAAGACGATACTAAGCAGTGACTTGTATGTACATAAACAAATCAATCATTATGTCTACCATATGTACATGCCAGCAGCGGGGACATGCAATCATCAGCAAAGTATTTCTCACACAAACACATGCATATATCAGAGATGCTAACAAAAGTAGGCAATCATTGTGCAAGTAACACTCACATATACACGCGCATATGAGAAGCTATAAACGTGCATCTGTAGTTTAAAGCTGGTGAGTTTATAGCTGGTAAACAAGTAGTAAATTCTAGAGGAAGAAACGCCTAGAGGTATGCGAACGAGACATCATAGAAAAAAGGAGTTAAATCTGAGTAATCAGTAATCAGTTTAATTAAGCACGCTATTGTTTGCAAAGTATAAGTGTTATTGTTAAGTAGTGTAATAAAGACAGTTTTGCATTATTGACTATTGGAGTTATTTATTGAACAGTTTAGCGATACGAACGTTAGCAGAAGATTTGGAATAAGCGGAATTGCTTGAAATTCGTTACAATATTAACAGAACTTTTAAAAAGTTTAAACTCACTAAAAAAATGAAAGCAACATTTTTGTTCTCTTTTTAGAAGAGCAGTGCTTCTTAAAATCTGACTACCTTAATGGGGGAAATCTCCCTGCAAAACACTGCTGAGGAGTTTATTCAAAAATACCGATAGAATCGAAAATCTTTGTTTGAATAACTGTACGAATATATTTTATATTTTTACAGAAACCTTTCCTTCAGATCAAAGCCATGGCTGGTGTATTAAAACTACACCGAACTCTCCCAATAGTAAAGAGGTGTACGCTCAACGCCACTTTACCGTGTCGGAAGTTGATCTTTAAAACTCGCCACGACATTAATTTGTTAGTGTCCCCTACCCCCAACATTTCGTGCATGACGAATACGTCTTCTTTTTGCTACGAGTACAACATAATATACTCTGTCTCTTTGTTTATTTGGAGGACAGATAAATGCGAAGCCTCTTGCGATCCTATGACGGTATATAACTGTTGCTGCAATAGATTTAAAGCGGTTTCCGACTTCAGTCACTCATGAAATCCAGCCCTTGCAGTAGAAAGTTTGCAATATTTCCTTCAACTATTTTAAAGTGCAAATATTGACCAACCATTGTATCTGCTGTATTTTTTGTATCCCGCAACTTTCTGACAATGTCATTAAGTATCATTAGTTCTTCAAATCTGTAAGGTTCGACTGATATCTGCTCTAAGAAATACCTGCGATGTATTATCGCCACAGTCAAATAATACCAACCAACAAACAAACACAACCGACCGACTAACTGAAAATCGTGGGACGGACTTAAAATCGACCACGTTGTATACACAAAAAAAAACACAAACAAATCCAACTTCAACATCAGCAATGAAATCCACTTTGCTCATATTTGCTGATTCTTATGATGTTGGCATTTGCTCAGTGATATTTTTTTAAAGTGGCTCGCAAATGAACTCTGAGTTCTCAGTTTTGTTGCATGAGGACCGCTAGCTTTCTGAACATGAGAAAGCAAAACAAACACATGTAGTGAGCGTAGTGTGTATGTCAACAGTTTCATAGTTTAAATTGGTGTTTGGCATTTGTAGTGGTGTCATTTTTAAATTAATATTTAAGCGTTATTATATGCTTTTGCATTAATACATGCTTCTCGAGAAGCCGTATCGAACATACACCCTAGAATTATAGTTTCGCCATACAGGGCGCATAGTTTACAACTTGCCTATTTATATGTGTATACATAGATATGGAAGCAGACTGTTGAAGTTTTGTTCACACATTACGCGCTTTCCAACGAAAGTAAAAATAATCTAATATTTGTCTTTGTAAAAATATACTAAATATTGTTTGGAAAACCTAAATGCAAAGTTAATTTATGCAAAATCTTTTTAAGCTAAATGATGCATACCTATGTACGTATATGTATATATATATGTAAATTCAAATGTTTTTAAACAGATATTAAAATCCTATTTTATTGCTACTTTTGCGTATGTTTAAAACGGTTAATGAAAAATGGAGTGCCAAGCACTATCAAGTGGGCAATGAAGGTTACGATCATGCTTTTAAAGTAAAATAATTCGAAATCCAGTGACAAGAGATAATGCAGCAATTACATAAGGATATTTGCAATGTAGCGCGTTTTATGCACATAATGTGTTTGTATGTAGGTATGAGTTTACTCGTAAATTCAAAAAATTGCAAACACTTTGAAGTTTCAGTCAAGCAATGCGACTATTAGTGCCAACAGAAGTCATGATATGATGCAAGAGAGCACATTTATACAACAACAACACAAAAATAATTACTCCAAGCACTGCATTGGTAGTTGAAAATAAATAGTGTAACGAGTACATATTTGGCAAAGGTACGAGTGGTCGTTGTACTCAGTGCACGAACTTTATCACCAAAAGTAAAAAATCGACAAATTTTTTCACTTAAAAAGTAAATATAAAACAAATAATGTGATATAAGAATGTTTACCATTTTAACTCTTACACAAGAACATAGCATATTAACGTAATCGTATTAGTGTAAAAACGTGAATGCTTATCTGCGTACAACGTACAAGCGTAATGTCTAAGAAACGTTAAAACCTGAAATCGTGAATGCTTATATAAGAACTTTGACAGCAAAATTTTTGCAATGTCTCTACCAACACACAGAGTAAGGGCAGATTAACGGAGGCGTAATAGCGTATAAACGTAAAAGGGTTTCAGCGCACATTATACTAACGTTATATCGAAACTGCATAAAACATGAAAGCCTTTTGGCGTAAAAGCGGAAAATCGAACAAAGTATTAGCGTAAAGTCGTAACAGAGTAAAAACGTAAAAACATGGAGGCCTATCAACGCAACAGCATATTAATGTATGTATAATCACGCTAACCTAAAAGTGTATTAACGGAAATTCGCACTAGCGTAAGACATACTATAACTTAAGTCGTTAACTTGTTATTACATGAGGAGAGTATATTGTAAATATTTTATGTTGGATATAGATATATTCCTAGTCTAAAAAGCAAATATAAAACAAATACTATGAATGCGAATCGCTTTCACGTATCCACGCGTATAAACGTAAAAGCTTATCAGCATAAATTGTATTACCATAATATCGCAACGCGCATGAAAGCCTATCAGTGGTAAAGTATAATGGCATGGGAGGGGATGCAACAAATTAAATGGGGTTACAAAGAAATGACAGCCCTTGGTCGGGGAAAAAATCCCGAGTCGCTACGATCACGAAACCGGGTGCCGTGGGAACCGGGCATAATGGCGTACAGAGCATTAACCTAATATCGTAACGGCATAAAAACATGATAGCATATCAAAATATTGACGCGAATTCCCAATTGCTTAAAACGAACTAGCGTAGGAGCAAACTACTCTAAACACGAAACCGGCTTCCCGGTAACCGATGTCCAGAAGGTGATTAGATTATAGATGAAAATTTTCAATGTGCTCCTAAATGGAGATAGCGATGGAACATCAGAGAAGATGATGAGCCCGACCCCGCAAATGATGATGATGAAATTGATGTCAGGAAATCACAACCAGTTTAAAAAATAACAAGGCCGCGGCCGCTAATGGATTACCAACGGAACTGGGAGTTATGGTCGGACAAATGTATGCCCATCGATTTGAGTTTTAAGCGTTCTTCAGCCAATCTACAAAAAGTTGAATGCTGCAAGTTTCACAAGTAACGCGAAGTCAGCCTTCTTAGTATCACATTTAAGGTCCTGTCAAGCGTATTGTGCGAAATATTGAAACCCACCTGTAATAGGCTGATTGGACCTTATTAGCACGGCTTCAGACATGGTAATCTACCATCGACTAAATTTTTTCAATGCACAAAATCTTGGTAAAAATCCGCAAACAAGAATTGAAACACATGAACCCTTCGTCGATTTTAAAGCTGCCTTCGACTGCTTGAAAAGGAGCTAATTAACATTGGTAGCCTTGAAATCTAGCGAAGATCACCCTTGCAAATAAATGCTTCTGTGTACTATGTCGGCAATTTCTCTCCGGCAAACGAAAATATTGCTCTGCATGTCAATTATTGTACCCATTCCTGTTATGGTGGTGCAGAATCATGGACCAATACAACATTTATTGAAGTGGCTCTGGGAATGTTCAAGAGAAGAGTTCTTTGAAGATTTAAGGACCTCTACGAGTTGACGATAGTTTATCATATTAAAACGCACCGGCTACGTTGGCTGGACTATGTTATACGAATGGAAGATGATGCTTCGCTCAAAAAAGTATTATTATCGGAAGTCATCTGCGGTAGCAGAGAAAGAAGGCAGCTCTCCACGCCGCTGAAAGGACCGGGTGGAAAACGATTTAATGTCTGCCTATTTTTGTGAACAGAATTACCATTTTTAGTTTTGCAAAAGTTCGCGCACTGGTTATACTCATGAAAATTGCAAACAACGGTAAAATGTCAAAAGACGACGAAGAAAAACATGAAATATCATCACGGAGACCACGCCGTCAGTTGACTGTGGATGCTGGTTTGCAGTAATAATGTAGATGACGAAGGTACTTCAGATATGCGCTAGTCAGTTGCAGATGCAAAGTGGTCGAAAATAAATAGAAAAAAGTTTGGAAAAAAAATGCTAGACAAATAAATAAACAATGCTGAGCATTAACTGCATAAACAGAAACTGTAGCAAAAGCTGCTTAGTGTAATCATAGCACAAAATAAAGTCCACATCATACTAATTTACTGACAGCTCTGTTGGCACTACTTCATACGTACGTACATTCCTACACACATTAAATGCATACAAAGGTAAAGGTTGGAAAAAATTGTCTGCAACATGTGTGTGTGGTGTGTAGGTACAAAAATTTTATGGCAATTAGTTGTTTGTTTTATACTGCAAAGCTTTGCTGCAACTTTGCACATTTCATATATTTACGTGAAGATACTTAAACTTATAAATAAAATTTTCTTTCACTTTTTTTTCATCAGCCTCGTTCTTGCTAAACGTCCTCTTATTTAGAGCGCCAAAATATAGAAACAAATTTTGCTCAAAATTTTTTAATGTTGCAGAAATGTCAGCTGTGATATTTATTATGTTTGGATGTTTTAAGTAGTAAACACTTAAGCAGAATTCGACGCATAAAAAGAGTATTAATAGTTGCTTTTATGTTAAATGATATATTGTTAGAGATGTTAGCTTCAACAACGTTTATCGCTGTTAAATAAAAGAATACTATACTCCAATACTTATTATACTCAGTTGAGCAGAGCTCACAGAGTATACTAAGTTTGATTGGATAACGGTTGGTTGTACATATATAAAGGAATCGAGATAGATATAGACTTCCATATATCAAAATAATCAGGATCGAAAAAAAATTTGATTGAGCCATGTCCGTCCGTCCGTCCGTCCGTTAACACGATAACTTGAGTAAATTTTGAGGTATCTTGATGAAATTTGGTATGTAGGTTCCTGAGCACTCATCTCAGATCGCTATTTAAAATGAACGATATCGGACTATAACCACGCCCACTTTTTCGATATCGAAAATTTCGAAAAACGAAAAAGTGCGATAATTCATTACAAAGACCGATAAAGCGACGAAACTTGGTAGATGAGTTGAACTTATGACGCAAAATAGAAAATTAGTAAAATTTTGGACAATGGGCGTGGCACCGCCCACTTTTAAAAGAAGGTAATTTAAAATTTGGCAAGCTGTAATTTGGCAGTCGTTGAAGATATCATGATGAAATTTGGCAGGAACGTTACTCTTATTACTGTATGTACGCCTAATAAAAATTAGCAAAATCGGAGAGGACCACGCCCACTTTTAAAAAAAAATTTTTTTAAAGTAAAATTTTAACAAAAAATTTAATATCTTTACAGTATATAAGTAAATTATGTCAAGATTCAACTCCAGTAATGATATGGTGCAACAAAATACAAAAATAAAAGAAAATTTAAAAATGGGCGTGGCTCCGCCCTTTTTCATTTAATTTGTCTAGGATACTTTTAATGCATAAGTCGAACAAAAATTAACCAATCCTTTTGAAATTTGGTAGGGGCATAGATTTTTGGCGTTAACTGTTTTCTGTGAAAATGGGCGAAATCGTTGATGCCACGCCCAGTTTTTTATACACAGTCGTCCGTCTGTCCTTCCGCATGGCCGTTAACACGATAACTTGAGCAAAAATCGATATATCTTTTACTAAACTCAGTTCACGTACTTATCTGAACCACTTTATCTTGGTATGAAAAATGAACGAAATCCGACTATGACCACGCCCACTTTTTCGATATCGAAAATTGCCAAAAATGAAAAAAATGCCATAATTCTATACCAAATACGAAAAAAGGGATGAACATGATAAGGTAATTGGATTGTTTTATTGACGCGAAATATAACTTTAGAAAAAACTTTTATAAAATGGTTGTGACACCTACCATATTAAGTCAGAGAAATGAAAAAGTTCTGCTGGGGCGAAATAAAAAACCCTTAAAATCTTGGCAGGTATTACATATATTAAATAATTAGCGGTATCCAACAGATGATGTTCTGGGTCACCCTGGTCCACATTTTGGTCGATATCTGGAAAACGCCTTCACATATACAACTACCACCACTTCCTTTTAAAACTCTCATTAATACCTTTAATTTGATACCCATATCGTACAAACTCATTCTAGAGTCACCCCTGGTCCACCTTTATGGCGATATTTCGAAAAGGCGAACCACCTATAGAACGAAGGCCCACTCCTTTTAAAAATACTCATTAACACCTTTCATTTGATACCGATATCGTACAAACAAAGTCTAGAGTCACCCCTGGTCCAGAAAGGCCCACTCCCTCTTAAATATACTCATTAACTCCTTTCGTTTGATACCCATATTGCACAAACGAATTCTAGAGTCACCCCTGGCCCACCTTTATGGCGATATCTCGAACGGCGTCCACCTATGGAACTAAGGATTACTCCCTTTTAAAATACTCATTAACACCTTTCATTTGATACCCATATCGTACAAACGCATTCTAGAGTCCACACCTGGTCCATCTTTATGGCGATATCTCGAAAAGGTCGTCCACCTATAGAACTAAGGCCCACTCCCTCTAAAATACTCTTAACTCCTTTCGTTTGATACCCATATTGCACAAACGAGTTCTAGGTCACCCTGGTCCACCTTTATGGCGATATCTCGAACCTATAGAACAAGCCCCACGCCCTTTTAAAATAATCATTACACCTTTCATTGATACTATTCATACAACAAATTCTAAAGTCACCCCTGGTTCCCACCTTTATGGCGATATCTCGAAAAGGCGACACCTATAAAACGAAGGCCCACTCCTTTTAAAAATCTCATTAACACCTTTCATTGATACCCATATCGTACAAACGAATTCTAGAGTCACCCCCTGGTCCACCTTTATGGCGATATCTCGAAAGGGGTCCACCTATAGAACCAAGCTCCCACTCCCTTTTAAAATAACGCATTAACACCTTTCATTTGATACCTATATCGTACAAACAAAGTCTAGAGTCACCCTGGTCCACCTTTATTGCGATACCTCGAAAACGCGTTCCACCATAGAACTAAGGCCCACTCCCTCTTAAAATACTCATTAACTCCTTTCATTTGATACCCATATTGCACAAACGAATTCTAGAGTCACCCCTGGCCGCACCTTTATGGCGATATCTCGAAACGGCGTCCACCTATAGAACTAAGGCCACTCCCTTTTAAAATACTCATTAACACCTTTCGTTTGATGCCCATATTGTGCAAACAAATTCTAGAGTCACCCCTGGTCCACCTTATGGCGATATCTCGAAACGGCGTCCACCTATGGAACTAAGGATTACTCCCTTTTAAAATACTCATTAATACCTTTCATTTGATACCCATATCGTACAAACGCATTCTAGAGTCACCCTGATCCACCTTTATGGCTATATCCCTAAATGGTGTCCACCTATAGAACTATGGCCCACTCCCTCTAAAATACTCTTTATGCCTTTCATTTGATACACATGTCATACAAACACATTCCAGGGTTTCCCTCGGTTCATTTTCCTACATGGTTATTTTCCCTTATGTTGTCACCATAGCTCTCAACTGAGTATGTAATGTTCGGTTACACACCGAACTTAACCTTCTTACTTGTTTTACATGTGTGTTAGCGCAATATAGATATAGCACAAGACAAGCAAAATCAAAATCAAAAACAACATTATACTCATGGATAACTACAAATGACAAGAGAATGATATAAAGCAATTAATGTTAGAGTTGCCATCTTGCCATTGGTCGTGCTTATTCTTAACAGATATGCAAGAGCGAAGCCAAAAGCTGTTTGAGTAAGGCCAGTTCACTTAAAGCTTTTATCATATATAACACAACCAATATAGATATGTTTCAATCATTTTTGTACTACAATTTTTAATTTCAAATACTATTTTACTACCTATATATTAAGTCCCTTTCATGTTTGTCCCTCATTTCCATACGTAATTTTTGACCGCACGGAAAAGTTTTTTTGCGGTATACTTTCCGCTGAGCTAAAAACTCGATTACTTAGAAGATAGTTCAGATCTGGGGGACATTACAATGCTAGTTGTAAAAATTCGGCTAGGTGGTGCACGGATAGATATATAGCAGAAAATTAATTTTACAATGGAAATTTTTGGGATCTCGCTTTTAACTATCTTCTCGGTGATCTAGAGACTAGAAACTTA
>JARSSU010019014.1:0-106295 GCA_029619165.1 Eurosta solidaginis
CGACCATGCTACAAGTTTCAAGTAGGGCGGTCGTGGAATGGCTTAAAATAATATTCGATGGGTGCATAAGACCGAATCATGTACCGCACTCTTGGAGAACTGCTCATGTAGCTTTCCTACCAAAGGCGGGGAAGATCGGTCACGTGTATCCCAAAGACTATAGACCCATTAGCTTAACATCATTTCTGCTCAAAACCTTTGATAGGCTGATGGATGTGTACATAAAGTCCAACGTGGATGAAAAGCTGCTCTCCACAACACAGCATGCGTACACCAAAGGCAAGTCGGTAGACACCGCATTGCATAGGGTTGTAATAAGCATAGAGAAATCCCTGGAATATAAGCAGTATGCTCTAGGAGTCTTCTTGGACATTGCCGGGGCTTTCAATAATGTTGCAAAATGGGCGATTATGGATGGTCTTAATTACATTAAAGTACATCCTGCCTTAATCAGATGGATCGGCTTCATGTTAAATTTCAGAAAGATCACATCACAATGGGGATTGTACGAGGCCACGAAATCAGTGGACAAGGGAACGCCGATGGAGGGGTGCTATTACCTCTGCTGTGGACGCTGGTCATCAACCAACTGCTCAGGCAATTCGATGAGGGACCCGTAAACCTTACGGCTTACGCAGATGACGTTGCAATTGTCATAAGTGGAAAGTGCCTTCCAAAGTCAATGCGGAGAAGACGCATATGGTCTTGTTTACAAAGAGGTACAAGGTCCCAAATTGGACCGGGCCTAAGTTAGGAGGGGTGACCTTACAGGAGAAACCTTGCACAAATTATCTAGGAATCATCCTAGACAGTAAGCTGTCATGGAAGCTCAACGTGGAGGAGAGGCCTCAACGGCACTCTATGCATGTAAAAGAATGCTGTGGTGTACGTGGGAGCCTATCGCTCTCTCTTTCTCATTGGGTTTTTACAGCGATTGTAAGCCCTATTCTATACTATGGAGTTCTTGTTTGGTGGAAAGCCACACAAAAAACAACATACCTCAAAAAATTAGAGGGGGTATGCAGACTATCGATACTTAGCATTACGGGAGCCCTGAAAACAACCCCGACGGCTACACTGTATGCCATTCTGCACATTCCACCTGTAGACCTGGTAGCAAAGAACAAAGCGTTAAAGCGTCCGGGGCAGCTTGAGCGCCGACCATAAGGCCATAGTAGTACAGCGTCATCAATCACAAGACGAACAGACTACATGATTCCCTATCTTCGCTTCGAGGGAGATCTTAAGGCCACAATAGAGGTGGACGGTTGGCGCAAGGGTGCGCAAATGGCGGACGAGGCGATACATGTGGAACCAGTAGTGGAAGGAGTAGGGTCTGCGGTATACTGCGCTGATCCGAAAATAAGCAGATCCTACAGGCTGCCGGGTTACTGTAGCGTTTTCCAAGCGGAAATATTAGCCGTAACCAAAGCAGTAGTAACCCTGGAAGAGAATAGCTTAAGCTGCAACCGTGTTAACTTTTATATTGACAGTCAAGCAGCAATTAAGGTAATAATCTCGCATAGCACAGCATCTAAATGCGTGTTAGAGTGTAAGCAGTCTCTGGAGAGAATCGGGACAGGGAGAAGCATACATCTATATTGGGTCCCAGGGCATATGGGAATAGATTAGAATGAAAAGCGGACGAACTATCTAAAAAGGGCGCATCCCTTGAAGCTTGCTCCGTAGACGTCCCAATTAGATTGGGCGAGCGCGGGGCTGTAAAGTGTCGAAGGTCTTACAACCATAGACTAACACAGTTGCTTCTATCATTAAAAAGAGAGGACTGTAGGCTCATGACGGGTATTCTGACTGGACACTGCCTTCTGCCGTCACATGCCTTTAAATTAGGCTTGGTCAGTGATAGCAGATGTAGGAAGTGCGGGTTGGAGGAGGAAACGTTCGAGCAGGCTAAGACTCCAGCTATTAGGAGTGACAGCTGTCAGATCTAGAAGCAGCAAGTGGCTTAAGTCCTAGGAAGCTTCTAGTATTTGCCAAGAGGACGGAGTTATTTTATAACATAGGTCCTGGTTTTTGATAGGGTTTTTCAGTTTGGTCGTTAAAAAAAACTTCTGGTAACACTACGAACTCAATCAGTCTATGTGAGGTCCTCATGGACCGGCCAGTTCAACCTAACGTAACCTAATATTCTATACGTTAAACGTTTTCTTCGTTTCCTGAGTTGCACATTGGACAGCGGTTATCTGGATGCTCAAGATGAGGTTCATAATTTAGTTTCAATAGTTCTCCTCTTACGCGAAACAAATTGCTGATCGCATATATGTTAAACTCATCTCTAAAATAATTAAGCTAACAAAGATTATGTTCGAGGACGGGGTACGTTCGTCTTACTTCGCTAGCTTGAGCTTTTAACAGAAAATGTTCCCTTTTCATTGCATCTATTTTAGCTAAAATATTGCGGTGCCAATGTCTCCACAAAGTTTTATCATTTAATAGAATTGGTGGTAGTGCATTGCGATTAGCTTTGGAAGTCGGTTATTACCCATTTCCATAACCCTGCAAATATAAATGAAATGTGTTTTCAAGAAGTCAATATACAATTCTGGGAGTCCGGTTTCGAGATGAATCATATAATTCGGGGTGTTACACGGTAATCTGAACAGCCTTTTTATAAAGTACCTTAGCAACTTTTCTACTTCTTCGTAATATTCAATTCCCCACATTTCTAATGCATAGCCCAATACTGTTCGTACAGCTGCTTCAAATAGTTTGTACCTATGACTATGAAGAATGTATTTTTTAGACAAAAAAAATCTCCAGGTGCTGTTTATAGTGTATTTTGCTGATTTAAGCTTACTTGACAAAACTTCATTGTATGATGCATTGTACGTTATAACTACTCCTAGATACTTGTATTTCTTAACCTTCTCCAACTCTTGTCCACACAAATGCCACTTTTCATCTCTACAGTATCTACCTTTTGAGCCCCTGAATATGAGTACTTTTGTCTTATTCATATTTATTGTAAGCCCCCAGTCACTACAGTGCTCCTCTAGTTTGTTGATCATTTTCTGTAATTGCTTTGGGGTTTCTGCTAAGATAACTACATCATCGGCATACATAAGTATCTTTATATGGATGCCCCCAAACGTAATACCCTTTGGCAAGTGATTCACCAAATCGTCCAGGAAAAGAGCAAACAGTAATGGGCTAAGTAGGCAACCTTGTTTAACACCCGTTTCTGCTGGAAACCATTCTGAGGCAGTGCCACCATCCCACACCCTTGCAACGTTAGTTTTGTAGAGACTGCTTATTATTTCTAGCATTTTCGTTGAAAGACCTAAATTACTTAATTTGAAGAAAAGAGCATTTCGTATTATAGAGTCAAAAGCGGCCTTAAAGTCCACGAACAAAGCATACAGTTTTCTCTTCTTTGAAATGTAATACTGAGATATGGTAGATAAACTAAAAATATGGTCGATTGCAGAGTATCCCTTTCTAAATCCCACTTGGAACTCACTTAAAAGCGAATTACTGTCTACCCACGCCGCTAACCTTTCATACAAAATGGAGGTAAATATTTTTGCAATGGCATTCTCAAAGGAAATTCCTCTGTAATTATTTGGGTCATTTATGTCTCCTTTTTTAAAAAGTGGGAATATAATAGCTTTCTGAAACAGCAAAGAGACCGAACCAGAGTTGTACATACTATTAAAGCAAACTGTAAGCTGTTCTATAAAGTTAGGAGGGGGTATGCCGTCAGGCCCTGGTGTCTTATTATCCTTAGTTCTTTTAAGTGCTGTCTTCAGTTCAACCGCCGTAATTTCGCAATCCAAATCCCCGTATAGTCACGAAGGGCAGTGCAAAACTTAGGGTAGATACACTACTGTTTTGGTTTAGCAGGGAGGAAAAATGCGCTCCCAAACTTTCCGCGTCTAACTGTGCACTCTTCGCGAACCCTGAACCATTTAATTTCTTCACAAACCCCCAGTACACTTTACTATCTTTAATACCGCCAAGTTTCATGGCCATATTTTTAAAATAAACGTGTTTTTTATGCGTGCAAATTTCTTTAAATTCTTTGTTAAGATTTTGATAATCTCTCAAACTTTCTTGCGTACCAAGTCTTTTAGCTTTACGTAAGGCTGAAAAGGATGTCCTTCTGGCTTCTTTACAATCAAAGTCAAACCAGGGGTTCACGTTCTTTGTACACACTATTTTGTTTTTAATGAATAAACACTAATTAGTTTTATCTGTTTCCAAACTGCTAATTTGTCTATTTTATACCGTCACAAAACCAGAGTTGGGAGCAGTGCATCAAGTTTTGAGCAGTAACATTTCTCGAAGTTAAGTGGGCTGACATAATCAAGATCCTGTGTTAAGATTTATCGAGACGTTTAATTGATTGTGTACTTAAACGTCTGTTCATCCTTGCCATATTGTAAAATTTAGTGATTTCTATAGCAACGTCACACAGATAGTTAATGAAATAATTAGCCAAGTTTTCTACATTAAAGCCCTTAATGAACCTAATCTTCCATACAAAATACAAATTATTGATTATCTCATTATTGCTTTATTGAGTGTGTAATGGAGTCAGACAGTTTTGTGGGCGTTATTTATAATTAGTGGATTGTGTGAATAAAAAATAAGTAGAAACTTCTAGATTTCAGGAAATGGGCACAAATCAAATATTTGGCTATTTTCACAGTTAAATTGTGCGGTCCTATTAAGGTGGCAGACACACTATAGCAAACCACAATATTATATATTAAATAATTTATACCTCATTCATTGGCAATTTACTACAGCAAAAAAAATTTATAGTGCGTCCGGTTCCGAGAAAAGTGATTGTCAGCTAGCTTAAGACTCAAGCCAGCAATAATTGCCATAATGTAATATTAACTATTCAAGTCGTTCGGAGGCTGTACGTCGGGTTTTCAAGAAGTGTCTGCTGACTTGAGACTTATGCCAGCAGACACCCATTCTGTCGGAACCGGACGCAGCTATAAATGTACCTTTCATGAACATGAAATGGTATATTAACTTTGGGCCGATGTTTTTAACGTTGAGAAATACGGAAGATAGACTCACCATTAAGTATACCGAATTGATCAGGGCGACGAACTTAGTTGATATAGCCATGTCCGTCTGTCCGTCCGTCCGTCTATCTGTTTGAACGCAAACTAGTCCCTCAACTTTGAGATATCTCAATGAAATTTGGCACAAGGATGTATTTTTGTATTATATTAGATATTTGTCGCATCTGGTAGGATCGGACCACTTTAACATATATCTCCCATACAACCGATCATTCAGATAAGACGATTTTGGTCATTCCTGCCGCAATTTACAAAGTATAAACGTGAAACTCGGTGACATATATTCTAGTATATCTTAGAAGATATCCTGAAAAAATCACTTTGATCGGAGCTATATATAGCATCTATCCCATACAACCGATCGTTCAGATAGAAAGATTTTTGGCAATTTGTCCTTCAATTTCCAATATAAAAACATTAAACTTGGTGATATTTATTCTAATATATCATAGAAGATTGCCTGTAAAAATCATTTCGATCGGAGCTATATATAATATATATCCCATACTGTTCGTTCAGATAAGGGGATTTTTTGCCATTTCTTATTTTACATTTATCTTAAAAATCGTTTATGTATGTACATCTTTTCACTATACATTTCTTATCTTATGCATCCGATTATTTGGAGATTACGAACGGGATAAGATTATTGTTCAGCCCCATTCATGAAAGGTATGAAGTCCCGTCCTTACTTGTTTTTTTTTGCGTTAATACATTGCCAATAAATGAGGTATAAATTAGTGTGTCTGCCACCTTAATATGACCGGAACACGCTTCCTTCTCAAGCTAAATACGTCTGCAGTGATAGTACTTACGGATATCATCACACGCCATTGCACTATTGCACCAATGCTGCGACGGTGGAGCATATCAACCAGCTCCTTCTGCAGAAGCTGTCATGAAGAGGATGATGAGGAGTATATTTATCATTTTCTCTATCGATGTACAGCACCGCAACAAAAGGTCTTATATTTCTTTTCTCGACAGTCTGGCAGAGGCTGAGAAGCTGGATATTTCATTCCTACTTAAGTTTATCAGAGAAAGTAAGTGGTTCGTTGCGGATCACTAGGAAGTAATCTGGTTGGATGAATGTGCCACCACAGGGCACCCACTGAGGGCACTCAAAATGGAAAAAAATTTCCTGGATCCAAATCTCTGTCTTATCTATCAGCTTCCTACACAAAATCGTCATGATGAAATGATGCAAGACGTTGATTCCTTTGCAAGTCGGGCCGTCTGCTAGACGCGTTGTTGTTGTTGTAGCGATAAGGTTACTCCCCGAAGGCTTTGGAGAGTGTTATCGATGTGGTGGTCCTTTGCCGGATACAGATCCGCTACGCCCCGGTAACAAAGCTCCATTAAGGTGCTATCCCGACCATCTCGGGAACGATTTATATGGCCACATTAAACCTTCAGACCATCCCTCCCCAGCCAGAGCCTCGTCTGTTAGTGAAACGGGATTCACCGCTCGAAGGTGAGGTTGACAATTGGGTTTGGAGAAGCTATATATTGCGCTGGCAACATGAAAACGTTGCGCTACACAGCCCCTGAATCTGGCATTTTAGTCACCTCTTACGACAGGCATACCTACCGCGGGTATATTCTGACCCCCTAAACCGCTAAAAGACGCGTAATGCGTTGAGGTGAAGCCAGTTTGGTAAAGACACTAGGCACTTGAAATCGCAATATCGATGGCTTACGAAATATTTCTGTATTTCTTTTTGAGGCTACAAAAGGATACAGACCGCGTGAGTTTCAACAAAGCCGATGTATTATCACACATATTGGTAACGCCCTAAAGCTTCCTATATTTGGGTGACTTGTGATTGGTGGTAATGATATACTACATATCTGCCGTTGTGATATATATATATATATGTTTAATAAAAGGACGCATCTATCAAAGGCCGCGATTTGGATAGAAACATCAACTTACAACAAACAAATAAAAATACCAAAATAAAATTGACATTTCCGTATCAAGATCAAGTTACGACAATTTCCGTACTTAGTTACAATTGATGAATGTAAAGATGATGCGATAATGCAGTGTCATGCCTAACAAAGTTTAAACGGAAAAAAATTACATAGAAACAGGTCTGTGGGTATTTGGATTATGTGCCGCTATGGAGCATCAGAGCGTTTGTTTGTGTGTGTGTGTGTTCAATGTTTTTTTGAATCTTAGAAAAACTTGCGGTTGCATGTCTTTAGGGCGTGTTCAATTGGAAAGCGACAAAGTATTCAAATAAACAGTCGTTAGAAGATGGAAAAAATTTAGTAAATAGAAAAGAATAAGCAGGAGCAAAGGAAAAGAAAACAAGTAAGGAAGGCTAAGTTCGGGTTTAACCGAACTTTATATACTCAGTTGAGAGCTGTGGAGACAAAGTAAGGGAAATCACCATGTTGTTAAAGGAACCTAGGGTAACCCTGGAATGTGTTTGTATGACATGTATATCAAATGGAAGGTATTAAAGAGTATTTTAAGAGGAAGTGGGCCATAGATCTATAGATGGACGCCATTTAGGGATATCGCCATAAAGGTGGACCAGGGGTGACTCTAGAATTTATTTTGTACGATATGGGTATCAAATAAAAGGTATTAATGAGTATTTTAAAAGAGCGTGGGCCTAAGTTCTATAGATGGACGCCTTTTCGAGATATCGCCATAAAGATGGACCAGGAGTGACTCTAGAATTTGTTTGTACGATATGGGCATCAAATGAAAGGTGCTAATGAGTATTTTAAGAGGGCGTGGGCCTTAGTTCTATATGTGGACGCCTTTTCGAGATATCGCCATAAACGTGGACCAGGGGTGACTCTAGAATATGTTTGTACGATATGGGTATCAAATTAAAGGTATTAATGAGGGTTTTAAAAGGGAGTGGCCCTTAGTTGTATATGTGAAGGCGTTTTCGAGATATCTACCAAAATGTGGACCAGGGTGATCCAGAACATCATCTGTCGGGTACCAATAGTTTATTTATATATATAATACCACGTACAGTATTCCTTCCAAGATTCCAAGGGCTTTTGATTTCGCCCTGCAAAACTTTTTCATTTTCTTCTACTTAATATGGTAGGTGTCACACCCATTTTACAAAGCTTTTTCTAAAGTTATATTTTGGGTCAATGAACCAATCCAATTACCATGTTTCATTCCTTTTTTCGTATTTGGTATATAATTATGGCATTTTTTTCATTTTTCGTAATTTTCGATATCGAAAAACTGGGCGTGGTCATAGTCGGATTTCGGCCATTTTTTACACCAATAGAAAGTGAGTTCAGATAAGTACGTGAACTGAGTTTAGTAAAGATATATCGATTTTTGCTCAAGTTATCGTGTTAACGGCTGAGCGGAAGGACAGACGGTGGACTGTGTATAAAAACTGGGCGTGGCTTCAACCGATTTCGCCCTTTTTCTCAGAAAACAGTTATCGTCCTAGGAGCTAATCCTATACCAAATTTCACAAGGATTGGTTAATTTTTGTTCGACTTATGGCATTAAAAGCATCCTAGACAAATTAAATGAAAAAGGGCGGAGCCACGCCCATTTTGAAATTTTCTTTTATTTTTGTATTTTGTTGCACCATATCATTACTGGAGTTGAATGTTGGCATAATTTACTTATATGCTGTAAAGATATTAACTTTTCTTTTAAAATTTGAATTTAAAAAAAAATTTTTTTAGAAAGTGGGCGTGGTCGTTCTCCGATTTTGCTAATTTTTATTGAGCAGACATAAAGTAATAAGAGTAACGTTCCTGCCAAATTTCATCATGATATCTTCAACGACTGCCAAATTACAGCTTGCAAAACTTCTAAATTACCTTCATTTAAAAGTGGGCGGTGCCACGCCCATTGTCCAAAATTTTACTAGTTTTCTATTCTGCGTCATAAGCTCAACTCACCTACCAAGTTTCATCGCTTAATGCGTATTTGGTAATGAATTATCGCACTTTTTCGATTTTTCGAAATTTTCGATATCGAAAAAGTGGGCGTGGTTATTCTCCGATATCGTTCATTTTAAATAGCGATCTGAGATGAGTGCCCAGGAACCTACGTACCAAATTTCATCAAGATACCTCAAAATTTACTCAAGTTATCGTGTTAACGGACAGACGGACGGACGGACGGACATGGCTAAATCGAATTTTTTTTCGATACTGATGATTTTGATATATGGAAGTCTATATCTATCTCGATTCCTTTATACCTGTACAACCAACCGTTATGCAATCAAAGTTAATATACTCTGTAAGCTCTGCTCAACTGAGTATAAAAAGTAAATAAATATGAAGAAGCAGGAGAAAAATATAAGTACAAAAAATAAAATAAAAAAAATGTTAAGCACTTCCTTTATATAAATGGACAAAAATCAGTGAAAAATGTTTCCTTATATAAAGACATATTCTGACTAAAATTTGATTTTTAAATTTTGACATAGAAATTGCAAAAATATTTATGAGAAATAAAAATATAAAAGTGAAGCGCACAATACTTGGATTGGAAAGTTGGTAGGAAAGGAGATATTACACTGCGTTACAAAAACGAGCTTTAGTTCTGTCATATGAACCAACTTTTTCGGAAAGGGGAGAAAAAATAAAAATACGCGTGTATCGGCGATTTTCATGTACAAGTCAGAATTTTTTTTTAAGAAAGTTACTGTTGATAAACTACAAATACATGGAGTAGGATGGATCGAAAAACAATTTTTTTTTCGGAACGCTTTAGTAGTTAAAAATTTGGAGTCCCTTCAAGTTATGCCGAAAAAAGTAAAAAAAAATAAAAATCCAAGTAAGGACGGGACTGTCTTCGGCTGTGCCGAAGACTTCATACCTTTCATGAATGGGCTGAACAATAATCTTATCCCGTTCGTAATCTCCAAATAATCGGATGTATAAGATAAGAAATATATATTGAACAGATGTACATACCAAAACGATTTTTAAGATAAAGATAAAAAAAAATGGCAAAAAACCCCCTTATTTGAACGATCGGTTGTATGAGATATATATTATATATAGCTCCGATTGAAATAATTTTTACAGGAAATCTTCTATGATATATTAGAATATATATCACCAAGTTTCACGTTTTTATATTGGAAACTAAGGGAGAAATAACCAAAAATCTTTCTGTCTGAACGATCGGTTGTATGGGATATATATTATATATAGATCCGATCGAAATGTTTTTTTATGAAATCTTCTATGATATATTAGAATAAATATCACCAAATTAACGTTTTTATATTGGAAATTAAGGGATAAATTGCCAAAAATCTTTCTATCTGAACGATCGGTTGTATGGGATATATACTATATATAGCTCCAATCAAAGTGATTTTTTCAGGATATCTTCTAGGATATATTGGAATATATATCACCGCGTTTCACGTTTATACTTTCTAAATTGCAGCAGGAATGACCAAAATCGTCTTATCTGAACGATCGGTTATATGGGAGATATGTGTTAGAGAGGTCCGATCCTACCGGATCCGACAAATCTTAATATATAAAAAGCACGTGTCACAACATTTTTGGCCGCGATGGACTCCTAAACTACTGAACCGATTTTGAATTTGTTCTGCACCCCGAATGTAGTTTCATCTAACTTAAGGGATAGGATAGGTTATATCTCAGTTTATAGTCGCAATATTATTTTTGTTCAGGATATGCACAGTGTGGATACACCCTAAATTCATAGCGCTCACTCATTATGTGTTTACCCAAATAACCATCATCCATTATATTTTGTTATTGAGTGGCGCTCACCGGCTAATCATACATATGTACTAATATACAAACGTCCGTTTATATACACGTACATGGCATACCTATTTTTGTTTTTATAATAGTGCAGTTAAGTATATGACTGCATAAAATCATGCCATCCTAACTTAACTACATAAATATGTCTCTTGCAGGGATAGTTATCCGCTATTTTCGTTTTAATAAAATCATTGTCTTTTGAGCAGTACACTAGATCAGAGTGTTTTTATTTCTATCCGTAACATTTTGGTGCCTCCTGTGAGGACTTAATTTAATTTAGTTTTGCAATGGCGGAATTAAGATTGCGCACATCGGCAATTAATGCTATTAAACGGATTCATGATCGAATAAGTGCATTTCAGCCGGGTTCGCATGACGAATTCCAACTGGAGCAAGAGCTGAGATCGCTTTCAACACATTTTGATCGATTTACGGCAAACCATGACCAGTTGGTGAGTGCGGCTGAAAACGACGAGCTACAGGCACATGATGAGTTATGGGAAGAGGTTGAAACCACATGCAACACCACTTGCACTATGCTGAACCGGGCACTTATGAGCATCAAATCGGATGCCATATCAGCACCGAAGTGAACCCGGGAAGGTGAAGTTAAGTTGGAGCGACTGGCCGTACCTACTTTCGACGGAACCTTTCAAAATTGGTTGGCGTTCAAGGACGCCTTTGAGATACTTGTGCACAATACGGAGTATCCAGAAGCCTACAAACTAGGCAAGCTACGACAGGCAGTGAGTGCAAGTGCAGTACCCCTCGTTGGAAGCGTATACTCGGGGGGATATGCAGAGTTGTGGAAAGCGCTCACGGAGCGGTTTGATAATAAAAAATTGCTAGTCCAGACGCATGTGTCACGACTTCTTAACATCAAGCCTGCAGTGGAGGATGCCTCAAAGGCATTATTAACAATTGTCGGCTCGGTACACGAGTCACTTCGAGCTCTACGTGTAATGGGACTGCCAGTTTCCCAATGGGATGCAGTGGTTGTACCGATAATAGTTTCGAAACTACCAACGATCACCCAGCGTGAGTGGAACATGGACTGCTCACCCACTGAAATTCCGAAGTTAGATGAGCTACTTGCATTCTTGAGCCAGCGTGCTCACAGTCTCAGCACGGCACTAGTTCCATGGACCAACGGGGCAGAAGCAGTACCTCGTAACCCAAATCGAAGTAGTGGTCAACGTGCTGTCAAAGCTAACGTCGCGACGTCAGGAGATGCCAAGTGCGCATCATGTCAGGGATTACATCGTATAAAAAAGTGTCCACGATTTCTTGCGATGAACCGAGCAGAACGAACCGAAGCTTTGAAATCTGCCCGACTTTGCTTCAATTGTTTGAAGCCTGGCCATGCTGTGACCAATGTCCTGCGGGTAACTGTCGTCACTGTGGCCACAAACACAATACACTGCTATGTCATGAAGCGCTATCAACTAACATCGCAGCGTCGTCGACACCACCAGTGACGTCCCCACTTCCTCAACTGGAAGCTACATCTAGAGGTACCAAACCCCGAATCTTTGACTAGCATCGTCTGCGGTCACCCACTTTGCCACTGCTAGCCCTACCGTTCTGTTAGCCACTGCCTACGTGTATGCATATGGTGATCCAACAAATCAACATTTAGCCCGAGTTCTCTGTGATCCGGGGTCACAGGTCAGTTTTATAACCAATAAATTAGCTAATTATTTATCTCTTCGCAGAAGCAAATTAGACGTTCCCGTCCAGGGAATTGGTGCTCACTCTCTTACTCGTACGCGTGGCAGTGTGTCACTTACCTTGAAGTCAGTGCATTCCAGTTTCGAGATTCAGATCGTCGCACTTGCCATACAGTCAATCACTGCGGCTATCCCATCAGTGCCTATTGACATGACGCAGTGGCCACATCTCTGTAACCTGGAACTGGCTGATGCTCGTTTTGGATACCCAATACGTCGACCTTCTGATCGGTGCTGATACCTGGGGTCAAGTCGTCGAAAGCGATCTAAAATTCGGTGATATCAATGAGCCACACGCCAACGTACACGCTTTGGATGGGTTGTTTTTGGCCCAGCAACGGGAAGGCACTCTGCAAATTTACCGACACTGGCATTCAGCGTACAACTTCGCGAAGAGGATGTGCGGTTAGAGGAACTCGTACGAAGTTTTTTCAAACAAGAGGATGTACCTTCGCAAAATTATAATCAGGATGATGAATGTGCACGAATATTTTTGGCAACGCACTCGCGCACATCTGAGGGCCGCTACGTCGTGTCTATACTGATCCGCTCAGATGCGCCAGCATTGGGAGAATCATATACAAATGCATTATGTCAATTCCACCACCTAGATCAGCGGTTAGCAGGAAATAGCGAACTCAGAGAAAGGTACACGGCATTCATGCGCGAATATGCCGAGCGTGGGCACATGGAGCGTGTTCAACAGCGAAGTGATGAAAAATGCATCTACTATATTCCCCATCATGCAGTAGTGGAGAAATTCCGTGTCGTATTCAATGCATCGGCACGAACCACAACTGGTGTCTCATTTAACGATATTCAGATCGTGGGAGCTACAATTCAGGATCCACTACTCAACATCATATTCCGCTTCCGCCGATTTCAGATCGCGTTGTCGGCGTATATTGAAAAGATGTACCGGCCCGAACAGAGAGACTTCCAGCGTATTATTTGGAGAGAATCGCAAGCAGAAGACCTTACCATATATCGGTTGACAACGGTGACATATGGCATGGCGAGCAGTCCCTACAATGCGGTTCGCGCATTACACCAATGCGCATACGATAATTTCAAGGTAGTTCCCGATAGTCACCAGGCAAATGCAGCACGTGATGCGATCTTGTCGTCATTCTATGTGGACGACTTCCTCACAAGCTGTGACAATGAAGATAAGGCAATTACACTCGCTACTAATGTGGGCTCGATTCTGTCGGAGGGGCAATTTCGCTTACGAAAGTGGAATTCAAACAGTGGTGAGGTCCTAACACGTTTGACTGGTACTAACTATTTTCTTTCAGAACTAGCCATTGAGTCGCCAACAGCAACGGTGCTTGGGCTTCGGTGGGACCCTACAACTGATGAGCTTTTCTTCAAGGGGGATTTCAGCCCCAGTAGCGGCAGCCTGACAAAACCGCGGGTACCGAGTGAGGTCGCAAAGCTATTTGATCCTACTGGTATATTAGCGCCAATTGTGATTGCTGGAAAGATATTCATACAGAAGCTGTGGGCTGCGGGTTTGTCTTGGGACACTCCACTTCCAGAATCTCTTCGTACCACATGGGATGCGTTTTACCGTGATCTGTATAGTATAAATCAAATACGCATGCCCCGGTGGCTGGGAATGGCAGAGGGCACGTCCACCACACTTCTCGGATTCTGTGATGTCAGTCCGCTTGCATATGCGGCAGTCATTTACACCAAAACCACATACGAAGATGGGCGGTCAACAGTGTCACTTGTAACGGCGCGTACCAAGGTAGCGCCACTCAAAGGAGCAACGATCCCTCGGTTAGAGCTTTGTGCAGCGCATTTATTAGCTGTGGCACTTGAAAATGTTCGCGTCGCCTTGCGATTTACAGACACTTCATACTTCATCCCGCTGATTGTGCAAGCAGAGGGATTCAAGCAGCTGAACTAATTAGTCACCCCCTCTGGTGGCATGGCCAAGTTGGCTTCTTGAGACACAACTGCCCAATTCATCTGAAGTCCGACTAAGCGACGAGGAACTTGGCATAGCACAAAGTGAAATTAGAGTTTCATCAATGGTTACAACAACAATATTAGTACCTGAACTTAACACACGGTTACTGGATGGAAGATCAATACCGCTAATTGAACGTTTCGGCTCACTTTTAAAACTCCTACGAACCGTAGCAATAGTACTCCGCTGGGTACCTGCACGCCGTCACCTGGGAGCTGCCATCGTTAGCCCCACAGAAATGGATGACGCTTTATTACTATTGATTCGAAAGGAACAAGAAGCACACTTCGCGACGGATGTTGCGCAACTTCGAAAGGGATTTGGGGTATCTACTTCTAGTAAACTAAAAGCATTAAATCCTTACATAGATGACGTAGGAATCTTGCGACTCGGAGAACGGATCAGTAAGGCAGACTTGCCTGAAGATCGTCGGTTTCCAATCATTCTACCAAAACATGGAACGCTAGTCCACCTTATTATTCGGCATGCCCATGAGACCCTGCTTCATGGTGGTCCACAAGTTGTTCTTCAAAATCTACGTGAGCGCTACTGGATCTTGAATGGAAGACAGGCGGTACGCAGTTACATCCAGAGTTGCGTTATTTGTCGACGGCATCGCGGTGCAGCCCTCTCCCAGCAGATGGCATCATTACCAACACAGATACTCATCGCGGCACGACCATTCGTATCGGCAGGCGTGGACTATTGTGGCCCGTTCATGGTGCGCATCGGCACCAAGCGGTCTCGTGCCAAGGTAAAAACGTATTTAGCTATATTCATTTGCATGACTGCCAAAGCGGTCCATATAGAGGTTGTGGATGATCTATCATCACAAGCGTTCTTAGATGCCTTCACTAGATTCATTAGCAGACGAGGCCAATGCAGAGATCTCTATAGTGACAACGGCACTCCGTTTGTTGGCGCCAATCGCTTGATGCAAGAAGACTTGGCTGCTTGGCATAACGAAAGCACTCAGCAATCTTTGGCAAATATTGGAACATGCTGGCACTTCATCGCCCCTAGCGCCCCGCACCAAGGTGGCGTGTGGGAGGCTGCGGTAAAATCTGCCAAGTATCATTTGGTACGTCTGGTTGGGAGCCCAGTCACTATGGTATATTCAACTTCAGACACTAGCAGCACGCGTTGAGGCCTGCCTAAATTCACGCCCAATTACACCTCTGTAAGATGACCCAACCGACAAGTTAGCGTTGACCCCCGGCGACTTTCTGATTGGTGAGCCACTAGTAGCGGTTCCTGAAGCAACGGTCAACTCGATCCCACTTAACCGCATAAAGCAGTGGCTTTTGGTCCGACAAATGCATCAAAAATTTTGGGAACGTTGGAGTGAGGAGTATTTGGCAACCCTGCAAACCCGCAATAAATGGCAGAAACCATCAAGAGACGTGAAGATAGGAGATATCGTTCTCGTTAGGCATGAGAACTTGCCTCCCACGCATTGGCGATTAGGACGCATAACCGCCATTCACCCGGGCAGCGATGGTCTAGTGCGCAATGTTACCCTACAGACTATGAACGGTAACATCACCCGGGCAGTACAAAAACTGTGCAGATTACTTGATGGCGAGTATTTCGAGTCCAAGAACTCGACCGGGCAGGTTTTTCAGGATATGCACAGTGTGGATACACCCTAAATTCATAGAGCTCACTCATTATGTGTTTACCTAAATAACCATCATCCATTATATTTTGTTATTGAGTGGCGCTCACCGGCTAATCATACATATGTACTAATGTACAAACGTCCGTTTATATACACGTACATGGCATACCTATTTTTGTTTTTATAATAGTGCAGTTAAGTATATGACTGCATAAAATCATGCCATCCTAACTTAACTACATAAATATGTCTCTTGCAGGGACAGTTATCCGTTATTTTCGTTTTAATAAAATCATTGTCTTTAGATCAGAGTGTTTTTATTTCTATCCGTAACAATTTTATTGCAATTTTTTTTATTTCTTTATACGTAATAATAAAATGTTACGTATACGCAGTGGTACTCATATTTTCAGGTGGTGCGGATATACTTCCGTGTAATTGCTTGGTGTTTAATTAAACAACCCGCTTATCAATATAAAATATTATAGCGAATGATATCAAGTATAGCACATCACCAGGCCCGCCGAGAGGGTGGGGGGTTTCTGAGGGAGCCCGCGATTTAGAGGTACTATGACTTTTTTTAATTCAGGAGAGTCTTTAGTTGTGTAGAGGGTAATTTTCATACCCCTGGGTGACTAGGGTCTCAAGATATAGGCCAAAACGTGGGCCAGTGAATGCCTAGACAGTGTTTATACAATATGGATATCAAATGAAAGCTGATGAGTGCTTTAGTACAGAGTAATATATTATCCAGAGACGGACTGGGACTGGGATTAGGACTAGGACTGGGACTGAGACTCGGAGTGGGACTGGACTGAAATAAAACACAACCAGAAGAAGAGAGAGAAGAGAAACGAGAGAAGGAGATTGGGAAAGAGATAGAATGAGACGAAGATGGAGATAGATGAAGCGAGAAAGACGGAGGGAGGAGTGAATAAAAGGATTAGGAAAAAGTGAAGAGGGGGAAGGGCAGAGTCATACGGAAAAAGCTTATTAAAATGTATGCAGATAGCCCAAATTTAGGGCAGGATAACGTCTGCCGGGTCTTCTAGTGTCTAATATAATACAAAAATACATCCTTGTGACAAATTTCATTGAGATATCTCAAAATTTGAGGGACTAATTTGCGTTCAAACAGACAGACGGATGGACAGACGGACGGACAGACGGACATGGCTATATCAACTCAGTTCGTCGCCCTGATCAATTCGGTATACGTAATGGTGAGCCTATCTTCTATATTTCTCAACGTTACAAACATCGGACCAAAGTTAATATACCATTTCATGTTCATGAAAGGTATAAAAAAAAATTTTGAAAAATCTGAGAATTGATAAAAATCTATTTTTTTTAAATTTGACGTGATACAGACATTTCCACGAGTCTGCCTGCAAAAATTCAACTGGATTGGATCACGGAAAGAGGGTTAAAAATCGATCCAAAGTATTTCAGACAGGCAGACAGACGGACACTATGAGCTTTATACTTTATACATCAAAACAAATTCTGACGTGTACATGAAAATCGCCGATACACGCGTATTTTTATTTTTTCTCCCCTTTCCGAAAAAGTTGGTTCATATGACAGCACTAAAGCTCGTTTTTGTAACGCAGTGTAATATCTCCTTTCCTACCATCTTTCCAATCGAAGTATTGTGCGCTTCACTTTTATATTTTTATTTCTCATAAATATTTTAGCAATTTCTATGCCAAAACTTAAAAATAAAATTTTAGCAAGAATATGTCTTTATATAGGAAGACATTTTTCGCTGATTTTTGTCCATTTATATAAAGGAAGTGCTTACAATTTTTTATTTTATTTTTATTTTCTCATTTTCTTACATTTTCTCGGCGTATTAACCTATCTGTTAAGTTTTACGCTTGTAGCCCAGTGAGAACTTACACAAAAATCAATCCCAAAATTCCCTCCGTTCCCTTTCATTTTTCTAAATATCTCAGTCCGTGCGCCCCCTAACGAAACCTTTTGTATTGTGTCATATAGACTGTCATCGACCTCTGAATTAAGCTCTAAATTTTTAGCCACTAGCTCATCGAGAAGTTATTTAAAAAATCGCGTTTCAAATTTCCAAATTATTATCTAATTTCTTCTGATCCGTACGCCACCCAACGGAATTCTTTTCTGCTTTTCTTCCTTTGTCACGGCGTCTTAACCTGTCTCTGAGGTTTCATGTTTGCAGCTCAATGAGAAGTTACTTTAAAATCGATCTCAAAACACCAAATTTACAAATTCTTATCTAAATATTTCGATCCGTGTGCAACCTAACGGAATTTTTTTCTCCTTTTCTTACATTTTCTCGGTGTCTTATCACATCTGTAAAGTTTCACGTTTGTAGCTCAATGAGAAGTTACTTAAAAATCGATTGGAAGATTTGTATGAAAAGCGAAAAAACATTCAACCGCCCTAATATAAAGGAAGTAAAAACAATATATTTTGCAAGACTGCGAAATCCATCCCGCATAAACTTAAAGCTACTTGCCTTGTTTTAGATGCAGATAATATTTGAATGGGAGGGAGTTGTGAGGCTTATACTGCCAGTCTAGTAAATCAATGTGTGCCTGTGCCACGCGCACCATGTCGTATACGTAATCTCGTTTTAGTGTGAGGTGGCAAAATGCAAAGCCATTGAGTTGCCATCGCGTCTGTATGTAATATGAAGTGCTGCTGACAGTGAGACAGCCACCCAGGCAGCATAAGGAAAGTAGGCAGCCAGTCTACGGAAATCCTTCTCCTCTGTCACTCAATTGTTTATTGTAATGCTGTCTGTATAAAGAGTGGCTCGTTTGGAAGTTTAAGAATCAATAACAGGGATTCACGTCATAAAAGGGAGGGACGTCATAAAACATGACTTGTCTTACTAAAGCTTCTACTTAGTATATTTGTGAAATAACTTAAAGTAGATGATCACGTTTTCCGTTAGGGACGTTGAGACTAAGATGCTATGAAAATTTATAAAATGAGCACATTTTTCAAGCTGAAGTTTTCTCTGTCTACAGTCTGTAGTCTGTTCTGAAGGCCTAAAGTCATAAATAATAAGTATAAATCGGCTTAAGAACGTTGAATAGATTACTGGCTCTCTCGTGTTGTACAGCATTTACCTGATTATCTTGATTCCCAAATTACTAGCAGAGCCGTAAAAGATTGTATTTACTATTATTGCAATCTGCAGTCACTTCAAGGTAATTGAGTGCAATCAATTTGACGATTGAAATCATAGAATCTGCTTGCATCTCTTAATTGGTTGTAATCAAGTCGAAGTGATTTCAATCAACAACAATTATATTAGATTAGGTGGTAGCTGCTCTAGTAGGGGAGCTCACTTGGACAGCATGAAGGTCCGTTGTGATACCACATAAAATAATGGTGACGTAGCTATACCTACTTAGCGAAACATTGCGTAGCAACAATATAGTTCCTTATAAAACCGATCCCTATCTTGGATAAGTCATCCGGGGATCCTGCCATCCACTTCCGGCAAGAAGGATCTTGCTATCCTGTAAGAGGTAATGCCCGCCCAACGCTTGCTGAGCTCACTAGAGGCCCATGTATGCAGGAGCACACCACAGGTGGACAGCGAAATTTCGAAATCGCTACAGTCATCTTTATCCATCTCAATTATACCAATGCGGGCTAAGAGATCCGTTTGACAGTTGCCTAGGATAGCACTATGGCCCGAGCTACAGATAATCTTAATCATAAAAGAGTTCGATGCATTCGCAAGCGAGGTCAGGACCTGCTAGACCACCCACGATCACGCCATAGTTGAACTAAAGGCCTTTATAGAAGCTTGGCTATCAGAGCAGATGTTAAATTTCATAACCGTAGTATCACTGGATAGCATTTCACCCACCGCATTCTTAATCGCAGCAACGTTCGCTTGCAAGATGCTGTAGTGATCAGCCAACTTAAACTTGTGGCTTACATTCGGCTCTTTACACCATCAGTCTTTCCGGCCAGCTTCGACCCATCCGTGAACAAGTCAACTGGTCCCCAGCCTCAGATGAGCCCCCTTCCCCACTCCTCTTTCGAGACAAAGACTGGGATGAGAGTTGCACAGGGAGCAGTTACCAACATACAATATTCTGGCCTGTCAGGGATAAAGTCGAATCTGGAATCTGGTAAGAAGCCCTGTAAAGCTCGCGAGCTTTTCGACATTCAATTTAGTTTTTGTATTGGCAGTATTATATAGAGCCCACGATTTCTTCTCGCAACCGAGAATTTCGAGAAAATACGTAAGCTTTGAAGATTTTACTGCTACACTCTAGTGAAATTGTATGAGCGGAGTAGGAGTCTATCCAAGGCCAGACTATACCTCTACTGTCATCAATCACTAATGGAAAAGTGAGCTATCGGTCGAAATATTTTTGGTTTGCTGCTTTTGTCAATACCGTCAGCAGACAAGTAGATAACGGGTCTTTTGCGGGTCTACGATGTTTAGGCATCAGCATTGAGATGCCTTTCGCCCTCATGAAAAAAAACACCCTTCATATGCTTATGCATATCAGCTGCGCCAGTAGGGTGCCGCTACCTCGCCTCTAGCAGCTGCTACAGCTCCTCAAACTTTCATCACTTGTCACCGCCTTTTGAGGCGTTGATACAACAGTTTGTCTGCGTAGATTTGGTATTATCATAAGTCGCACTATTGTGTCGTTATCAGCTTTTGATACGAATTTTTTTCCATAACTGAATTGATGATATTTTGCTCTGTTGTGTGTGAAAACTAAAGTGTAATGGCGATAATAAAAGCAAACAACCCCGCTAGCGTTGCTGGAGGCAAATTCCATTTAAGCTCAGAATATATTGCGTCAAATTTCATCTTAACTAACAGCAATGCATAGCAAACACGATAGAATATCAAAATGGGGGGAGGGCTGAGGCTTTATTTTTATATGGTTTTTATGTTTTTGAGGGGTTTTTGTTGTTTATTTTGTTGTTGCAAATACTTTTTTGGTTAGTGCTGCTTGGTGTGTTTTGTTCAAATCAAATTGCACGCAGCGGAAACGGAAGCGCAACGAAGGAAAAGGCAAACACAAAAACAACAACAGCAAATAGCGTAGTAACAGGAAGAACAAAAAAAACGACCGCAGGCTATAAACCAATTCATTGTAATGGTTAAAACGCACACTTCAGCCAGCGCTGAGCATTTTCTCAAGCCAAAACTGTGGTTGCTGCAAATCAATTCGTGTTGCTTCTGTTTCCTGCTTTTCATTTCACCGCTTTCATCTCATTGCACCCATTTTCTTCTAAATTGTTGATGCTACCTTACCCGGGAGTTAAAACCAGGATCTTCGGTATGGTAGGCGGAGCACGCTATCACCACACCACGGCGGAAATTCTTTTTATTTGGTGAAAGGAATTTTAAAATATAATAATAAACTCCAAGTACCCCTTATGACCGACTTTCGTTGCAATTAATATTTAAAACAGTTTCAATCGAAATTCTAAGTCAAACACAATTCCAATTTTCTGAATCTGAAATGAAGCTCCGTAATGACACTAATTGAAATATATAAAAACATTTTTTTTTCTTTTATTCACAATGCTTTTGATTTTAAATACAACTTTTAAATTTAGTACGAATATGAAACTTATCTCCCGTTGCAAGACGCTCCATTCTATTGTGGCTTATTTACATTTTGAATAATTAATTTTCAGACTTTGCACATTCAATGTTTGTAGGATTTTAGGATATATTTTAATAAGAAACATATTTACATTTACATATAAGCCATTATAACTATTAAATTGAAATATGGGGAAAATGACAGGTGGTCTTTTGTAGCTAATGTGCCTATACAAACATATTCCAATTTCATAAAATAAAGGCTCTTACACTTAAAAATTCATACATACGTACATATTTACTTTTATGATACCCATAATTTATTAACATAGCTGCGCTCATTCAAATAAATATTAATAAGAGTTGTAACCTTAATTTAAGGCGTCCTCACACCACAGTTAGTGCCCTCATTCAACCTTTATATGTTTCATTTCACTTCTTTTATGGCGTAATTAGGCTTTTCAGCAACAAAATTGAAATGGGTTAATTGCATGTGGCACATATACTCATTCATAATTAATATGTATGTATGTAGAGCTATTTTTTGCGGGAGCTAAGGTACCTTATTTCCTGGTTATGGATTGTCATACCCTTTAGGGAATCTGGTATCTCTTTCAGAACAAACCGTTAGGTCGTCGTTAGCACATGAATAATACTCCGATAATAAATTTTTTTATTTTTTTTTATTTAATAAATTAGTAACACTTCGATAAGGAATCGATAAGTATTCGATAGCAGATCGATAACTTTTTAATAGCAAATCGATTACAAAACGCCACCAATTCTGCAACTTTCCAACAACAAATATATAACTTTTTCATGACATATCGAAAAATTTTATATCAACAATCGATAATCATAAAATAAATACTTGACACGATTTACCTCTGAAGAGATACAGGCCGCGCTTACCTTACAATTTGCTTCATGCTCCTTCTATATGTGTTATGTGGACTCCGAACGGCATCTGCCAAACACGCGGAGAATTTGCCGAATCACTGCAGAGAGCCGACTCCGCTTAGATAAACTTTTTTTTGCTATGAAACATTTTTTTTTCTAAATTTTCGATGTTGCTTTGCCGGGACTTCAACTCAGCAGCTTAAATGAGTTAGGCGTTCCATATATTTCGATAATAGAACTATATGAAATCGATAACTTTCAGATTACAAGTCAATGAAAAATCGATGTTTTGGTAACAAATTGATAACTTTGAGATAGCAAATTGATAACTTTTTGATACAAATCGATAAATTTTCAACAAATAATCGATAAATTTGCGATAATAAACCGACAAATTGTCGAAAAACAGCTCTTGTTTATCGTAAGCAAATTTATATCGCAAATCATTCCTCGCCTATTCCCCGTCAATAACACACATTTCCTTACATTTCCTTTCCTTTCCCTTCCCTTCCCTTGCCTTCCATTCCCTTCCCGTCCCTTCCTCCTTTCCTTTCCTTTCCTTTCCGTTCCCTTCGTTTCCTTTCCATTCCTTTCCTTTCCGTTCCTTTCGTTTTCTTTCCGTTCCTTTCCTCTCCTTTCCATTCCTTTCGTTTCCTTCCCTCTCCTTCCCTTCCTTTTCTTTCCTTTCTTTGCCTTCCTTTCTTTCCTTCCCTTGCCTTGATTTCGCTCATATCAACTCATATCAAGTGCATTGTTTTCTACATTAAGTATGCTACGGCGGAGCAAAAATGTCTACGCATCGAAAAAGCATGTTGCGCAAGTTCGGAAAATTTTGTTTTTGTGAGCGCTTGTTCAAAGTTATTCTTGTATGTTCGTAGTAGCTTACGAGCAGCTTCTTTCTATACTTTGGAAAGTTCCCAACTGCCACTACTGTGTCAGTGTGACTCTGATTCTAAGTATTTCTTGATCTATTTAAAATATTCCCTGTTCTATTCTGGTTATATATTGGTGATCATGGTTGAGTACAATGTCGAATATCTAATGGAAAATCACTCTTTCCAAAAAATAATTTGGACTGAGTAGGCAATGGGAGCAACATTCTACTTCCTTATAATTTGTTGATTTGTGCAGAGTAAAACAGAAATCGTCTCGGATCTGTTCGAAGGTCCAAGTTAAACTACCAGCAATTTTAAATATTTTTTAGCATGTCTGCCAACTATGCATACATTCTAGAAGCATGTATCAATTCCACAAAAATTAAAAATAAATAAATAAATAAAAAAGGTAGAGGCTAAATACGCCCTCACGTTTGGCATCACTTCACATTTTGTGGTGTTGATGAAAAGTGACAGCTTCGCTGCAAATTGTAAACAGAAAGAAACTGAAATGAAAATAAAGCATAGCTGTTGGCATACTACTAGCTAATACTACTACTCAAACTAACAGCTCGTGAAAAAGCATGTCGTAGGAGTGTGAAGCGTGTTAGTTTGAGCTTAATCGAGTGCAATGTTTATATTTTCTTTGGAAATTTCTTTACATATCCTACATATGCATTTGTAGTTGTAATACGGTCATATACATCCAAGGATATGGTATAGTCTACTAGCGTCACTGCTATTCATACAAAAATGTATAAGCACAAAAGTATGCGCCTAAAAGTATACATTCACACATATCTCGTTACAAACTTTTAATTGAGCTACAATGCCTAGTCACGCTTGACTCACTGCTGAGCGCTGATCCGGTTTAGTTTCATTATTAATATTTTAATTTGATTTTGTGGTTTCTTTTGCTGCTATTTGAAATATTAAAGTCTTGCAGTGTGGCATAATTTTAGGAGTGCAATATATATGAATATAGTCGCTTCTTGCTGCACTTGCCCTCGATGGCGCGCGTGACAAGAAATAATTTAAGGATATTAATTTGAATGTATTTAAGCTCACATACATATGCATATATACATACTAAATGTAGCGGGTCTACGATGTTTAGGCATCAGCATTGAGATGCCTTTCGCCCTCATGAAAAAAACACCCTTCATATACTTATGCATATCAGCTGCGCCAGTAGGGTGGCGCTACCTCGCCTCCAGCAGCTGCTACAGCCTCCTCAAACTTTCATCACTTGTCACCGCCTTTTGAGGCGTTGATACAACAGTTTGTCTGCGTAGATTTGGTATTATCATAAGTCGCACTATTGTGTCGTTATCAGCTTTTGGTACGATTTTTTCCATAACTGAATTGATGATATTTTGCTCTGTTGTGTGTGAAAACTA
The DNA here is from genome assembly GCA_029619165.1 of Eurosta solidaginis. Classification (NCBI taxonomy): domain Eukaryota; kingdom Metazoa; phylum Arthropoda; class Insecta; order Diptera; family Tephritidae; genus Eurosta; species Eurosta solidaginis. The sequence goes on from JARSSU010019014.1 coordinate 24,921, forward strand.
AAGTGTAATGGCGATAATAAAAGCAAACAACCCCGCTAGCGTTGCAGGAGGCAAATTCCATTTAAGCTCAGAATATATTGCGTCAAATTTCATCTTAACTAACAGCAATGCATAGCAAACACGATAGAATATCAAAATGGGGGGAGGGCTGAGGCTTTATTTTTATATGGTTTTTATGTTTTTGAGGGGTTTTTTGTTGTTTATTTTGTTGTTGCAAATACTTTTTTGGTTAGTGCTGCTTGGTGTGTTTTGTTCAATCAAATTGCACGCAGCGGAAACGGAAGCGCAACGAAGGAAAAGGCAAACACAAAAACAACAACAGCAAATAGCGTAGTAACAGGAAGAACAAAAAAACGACCGCAGGCTATAAACCAATTCATTGTAATGTGTTAAAACGCACACTTCAGCCAGCGCTGAGCATTTTCTCAAGCCAAAACTGTGGTTGCTGCAAATCAATTCGTGTTGCTTCTGTTTCCTGCTTTTCATTTCACCGCTTTCATCTCATTGCACCCATTTTCTTCTAAATTGTTGATGCTACCTTACCCGTGAGTTAAAAACCAGGATCTTCGGTATGGTAAGGCGGAGCACGCTATCACCACACCACGGCGGGAAATTCTTTTTATTTGGTGAAAGGAATTTTAAAATATAATAATAAACTCCAAGTACCCCTTATGACCGACTTTCGTTGCAATTAATATTTAAAACAGTTTCAATCGAAATTCTAAGTCAAACACAATTCCAAATTTTCTGAATCTGAAATGAAGCTCCGTAATGACACTAATTGAAATATATAAAAACATTTTTTTTCTTTTATTCACAATGCTTTTGATTTTAAATACAACTTTTAAATTTAGTACGAATATGAAACTTATCTTCCCGTTGCAAGACGCTCCATTCTATTGTGGCTTATTTACATTTTGAATAATTAATTTTCAGACTTTGCACATTCAATGTTTGTAGGATTTTAGGATATATTTTAATAAGAAACATATTTACATTTACATATAAGCCATTATAACTATTAAATTGAAATATGGGAAAATGACAGGTGGTCTTTTGTAGCTAATGTGCCTATACAAACATATTCCAATTTCATAAAATAAAGGCTCTTACACTTAAAAATTCATACATACGTACATATTTACTTTTATGAATACCCATAATTTATTAACATAGCTGCGCTCATTCAAATAAATATTAATAAGAGTTGTAACCTTAATTTAAGGCGTCCTCACACCACAGTTAGTGCCCTCATTCAACCTTTATATGTTTCATTTCACTTCTTTTATGGCGTAATTAGGCTTTTCAGCAACAAAATTGAAATGGGTTAATTGCATGTGGCACATATACTCATTCATAATTAATATGTATGTATGTAGAGCTATTTTTTGCGGGAGCTAAGGTACCTTATTTCCTGGTTATGGATTGTCATACCCTTTAGGGAATCTGGTATCTCTTTCAGAACAAACCGTTAGGTCGTCGTTAGCACATGAATAATACTCCGATAATAAATTTTTTATTTTTTTTTATTTAATAAATTAGTAACACTTCGATAAGGAATCGATAAGTATTCGATAGCAGATCGATAACTTTTTAATAGCAAATCGATTACAAACGCCACCAATTCTGCAACTTTCCAACAACAAATATATAACTTTTTCATGACATATCGAAAAATTTTATATCAACAATCGATAATCATAAAATAAATACTTGACACGATTTACCTCTGAAGAGATACAGGCCGCGCTTACCTTACAATTTGCTTCATGCTCCTTCTATATGTGTTATGTGGACTCCGAACGGCATCTGCCAAACACGCGGAGAATTTGCCGAATCACTGCAGAGAGCCGACTCCGCTTAGATAAACTTTTTTTTGCTATGAAACATTTTTTTTTCTAAATTTTCGATGTTGCTTTGCCCGGGACTTCAACTCAGCAGCTTAAATGAGTTAGGCGTTCCATATATTTTCGATAATAGAACTATATGAAATCGATAACTTTCAGATTACAAGTCAATGAAAAATCGATGTTTTGGTAACAAATTGATAACTTTGAGATAGCAAATTGATGAACAATACGATAAATTTTCAACAAATATCGATAAATTTGCGATAATAAACCGACAAATTGTCGAAAAACAGCTCTTGTTATCGTAAGCAAATTTATATCGCAAATCATTCCTCGCCTATTCCCCGTCAATAACACACATTTCCTTACATTTCCTTTCCTTTCCCTTCCCTTCCCTTGCCTTCCATTCCCTTCCCGTCCCTTCCTCCTTTCCTTTCCTTTCCTTTCCGTTCCCTTCGTTTCCTTTCCATTCCTTTCCTTTCCGTTCCTTTCGTTTTCTTTCCGTTCCTTTCCTCTCCTTTCCATTCCTTTCGTTTCCTTCCCTCTCCTTCCCTTTCCTTTTCTTTCCTTTCTTTGCCTTCCTTTCTTTCCTTCCCTTGCCTTGATTTCGCTCATATCAACTCATATCAAGTGCATTGTTTCTACATTAAGTATGCTACGGCGGAGCAAAAATGTCTACGCATCGAAAAAGCATGTTGCGCAAGTTCGGAAAATTTTGTTTTTGTGAGCGCTTGTTCAAAGTTATTCTTGTATGTGTCGTAGTAGCTTACGAGCAGCTTCTTTCTATACTTTGGAAAGCTTCCCAACTGCCACTACTGTGTCAGTGTGACTCTGATTCTAAGTATTTCTTGATCTATTTAAAATATTCCCTGTTCTATTCTGGTTATATATTGGTGATCATGGTTGAGTACAATGTCGAATATCTAATGGAAAATCACTCTTTCCAAAAAATAATTTGGACTGAGTAGGCAATGGAGCAACAATTCTACTTCCTTATAATTTGTTGATTTGTGCAGAGTAAAACAGAAATCGTCTCGGATCTGTTCGAAGGTCCAAGTTAAACTACCAGCAATTTTAAATATTTTTTAGCATGTCTGCCAACTATGCATACATTCTAGAAGCATGTATCAATTCCACAAAAATTTAAAAAAATAAATAAATAAAAAAGGTAGAGGCTAAATACGCCCTCACGTTTGGCATCACTTCACATTTTGTGGTGTTGATGAAAAGTGACAGCTTCGCTGCAAATTGTAAACAGAAAGAAACTGAAATGAAAATAAAGCAAAAAAAAATAGCTGTTGGCATACTACTAGCTAATACTACTACTCAAACTAACAGCTCGTGAAAAAAGCATGTCGTAGGAGTGTGAAGCGTGTTAGTTGAGCTTAATCGAGTGCAATGTTTATATTTTCTTTTGAAATTTCTTTACATATCCTACATATGCATTTGTAGTTGTAATACGGTCATATACATCCAAGGATATGGTATAGTCTACTAGCGTCACTGCTATTCATACAAAAATGTATAAGCACAAAAGTATGCGCCTAAAAGTATACATTCACACATATCTCGTTACAAACTTTTAATTGAGCTACAATGCCTAGTCACGCTTGACTCACTGCTGAGCGCTGATCCGGTTTAGTTTCATTATTAATATTTTAATTTGATTTTGTGGTTTCTTTTGCTGCTATTTGAAATATTAAAGTCTTGCAGTGTGGCATAATTTTAGGAGTGCAATATATATGAATATAGTCGCTTCTTGCTGCACTTGCCCTCGATGGCGCGCGTGACAAGAAATAATTTAAGGATATTAATTTGAATGTATTTAAGCTCACATACATATGCATATATACATACTAAATGTACACATGTAATGCACATACAATATATGTACATGTATGAAGCATTAGCATTGCATACCACCAGGCGCTTAAAGCTACAGCTTTTTTGTCTGCCTACTCTTACGTTCTTCGGCTTTAATTCCTTCATTATGCTACGAAAATTAGTATTAAAATATTTAGAATATGCATACATATATATTTACATATTCGGATAAAAAGTACGTATCTATGTAGGTAGACATATGCCCTTTGAGAATTTCTTAAGCTTTTAATGTGATGAAAAATGTTTATCCATAACCACAGGTTTACTTACTACTGCGTCTGCATAAGCATCGGTACTCATACGTATAGGAATGTACTTTTAGACTGTTATGGCAGTGCATTTACTGTCATACATACTTCTATATACATATGTACAAAAAAATATATGGAGTGTATGTAAACCATAAGCAGGAATGCCAACTTAAAAGTTTTTTGTTCTCATTCGGTTCCTTAAAGTTTCCCCCAATGTTATCTTGAAATTCGTTAATTTACTTGCGGTTTACTCGTCATCAATTTCCCAGCAGAATGATGGTGCCTGAAAGTATGCAATATTTTGTGCATGAACAGAAATATTCAGTGTCTCCAATTCCCGACCACCGGAATGGTACGTCTTACTTCTGCTTTTGTTGTACCAGTGCTTCGCTCTATCCAATAGATGCGATCAGAGGTCCAACGAAACTTGCAGATTCAACAGGGTTGGACCAAAAAGACATGGGCTATAGAGGCGTTGGTTGCGCATTACAATTGAAAATATGGCTGGTGTCATGTAGATATGCACTACATGCAGGACATACTTACACGACAGGCGTATGTCGGGGTTGGTTCTAGACAAGAAAGAGTTTAACCTTTTACAGTGTTTAGATCGAAATTGTGCCAGAGTGACTTGCGTCTTCTATAGAAGTCTGCTTTGCTCAGTTGCGAGTTCCGGGCATGTGAAATTGGGAACTATGTTCGCCGGGCATTTATCGGCACAAGACATTACCGCCTTTTTGCGGCTGACTCTGAGATGCTTCTTATGTTCTATTGGTTTAAACGGCTGAGTTTTTTGTGCCGAATTTTTTCATGGTGCATACTGAGATGACCCTTTGAGAGAGAGTCCTCTTCAACCAGATGCCTGTTAGGATACCCTCATTTCTGAATATTTGAAAGAAACTGTATGCTCAGCATTTCGTTTCCCCCTTTATGGGGGAGTATTTCTACCACATTGTGTAGATGATGTTCCGGCGCGGTGTTTTGACAGGCCTGCTGTTTCATCCAGTGTGTTTCTTTTAAGCCTGGCAGCCATATCGGGGCACGCAGAATAAAAGCAGCTGGTCAATTCCTTTATATGCAGTTATGGGAGTTTCTTTATCTTTGCCCCAGGTGCTGCCAGCGTGGGAGTTAAGGACTATTAAAAATGCAAATTATTTTTTAACCGTCCTACCAAGTATTTTTAGCTGTCGGACTTTGGTAGTGTAATGCTGCCGACGTGGATGTCGAATATTTCTGATAAATATGTCGTCCACGTTGTGAATATGGTCGCTGAAGACTTGATTGGTGGAGGTGACAAGCCTTGCAGGACGAAAAAGCTGGAAACACTAGGGAGTTAGTTGTCACTTTTCCAGCACAGTTCATCAGTGGAAGTGGGAGAACCTGTTAGCATTAACATGCAGTCATCGGCGTAGGAAACAATCGTAGCTTCTTTGGGTGTGGAAGGGAGCTTCGATATGAGTATATTGAGCAAAAGTGTAGATAAGACACCACCCTGCGATAACCAGATTTAGTTTGTTGGTAGATCTTACAGCGTTCTTTTCCTGGCCTAATTTCTGTGATCCCTTCATCATGTGACGAGTACTTTATGAAAAATTTAATTCAGTACAATTGTTTTTGTTCTGGCCTTGAGCTCGAATCGAACCTTGAATCATTTAATTCAGTACGCTTACAAAAAAGATATTCATCCTCCCAAATGCAATGTAACTAAAACTTACTACTTTCATTCCCAAAAAACTGGCATCACTGGCCATTAATACAAAGGATTTGTACGCAAACGCCTTCGGCGCTCCTGCAAAGAAGGACAATAGAAGTAGGTGTGACGGTACATAGACATTCATATGTAAGATTACAAACGTAAATACATATACATGTATACTTAAATATAAATATACGTAAGCTAAAACGTACACTTAGGTGCATTTATAGGTATATTAGGGCGATTCGGTCAATGGATCACTTTCTGTCTTCTCCTTGTCCTTACAGATGCGACAGAAGTCAACTTTGGGGACTTCCATAAGACAGTTGTTTCTTAATATTCAAATCCATTAATCAAGGGAGATACAGTAAAGCTTTATTGGGAATCTAGTTTGAGTTTAATAGACGCGGGGGTAAGTTTGTAAAGACACTTTACGTTTAGGTGCCAGAAATGGCAGTGTTTGCTTGTAACAAAAGGAGCAGTGATGCTTCTCAACTGCTTCGCTGCGGCCTGTTCAGTAAAAAGCCTTTCTGGTCAGTTCGTCTGCTGAACTCACATAACCGCTGTGGTATACCGCGAAGTAAAATTTTCCAAACTTTCGGTCTCCTTCTGGTATTTACACCTACGGCAGAAGTCTGTTGTTAGGATTGTCATCAGACAATGGTTCCTTAATATTCTAATCCATTTATCAAAGGAGAGAAGATAAATCTTAATTGAGAGCTTGGTTATAGTTATGACAGTGATTACGGTCTTCATTGTGGTTATAACTTTTAACGCAAAGGCTATGATAAGGGCACGGTAACGTTGTCAAGTGATATATGCAAATGTTTACACATTACATTTCCCATTGTACTTCCCTACTAACCAAAATAAGTTCTTTTATGGAGCTTTCTCCTCTGCCTCCTTACGCCTTATTGTTCCAAAGGCATTCAGACCGTTACAAGAAATAGCGAGGTTTACTGGAAAGTACTGGATTTATATACGAAAAAGGGACTGCCCAAATATGTAACACTCGCTTAAACTTTCGGGAAGTTTTTATGGTTTATATCAACAGTAGAAACAATGCCATTTTCTCCGGTAATCTTCATCAAAAAAAAGGTTTCTGATGTGGATGAAATAAATAAAATAAATAAGTGTAAGGTGCGATAACCTCCGAAGAGATTTTAGGCCGAGCTTCTCTTCCAATTTGCGTCGTTCTCCTTTTAATTTTTCCTACAAATTGGCGGGACAGGACCTTTTTGTTTTATGCCGACTCCGAACGGCATCTGCAAAGAAAATAAGTTTTCACTGAGAACTTTCCATGACAGAAATACACCCGGAGTGCTTGTCAAAACTGCCGAGGGGCGACCCCGCTTAGAAAAGTTTGCTTCTAATTGAAAAAACTTGTTTCTAAAATTGTGATGTTTGCTTTTCCCGGGGCGTGATCCCAGAATCTTCGGTGTGGATGGCGGAGCACGCTACCATCACACCACGGTGGCCGCCGGATGAAATAACACTCCAAGAAGCTCATGCACAATACTTTTTTTTAATCTTTATTTCGGCACATCTGCTTTTTTAATTGATTTGTTAAAGATAAAGGATTGATGGCTCATTTTGAAGTGGAGAGTTTACGTATATGTATGTGCAAAGTTTTGATTTAACTTGAACTCAGACACTCTTGTCTCTGCAAAAAAGTTTATCAGTGAGGGATGCCTCGTTAGTTTTAGAATTATCCTGTGGAATACTGCTTCTTGTAGCGATAAAGACTCCCGCCGGTGGTTTTAGGGAGTTTCATCAATATTGATAGGTCTTTGCCAGTTATTGATGCGGCACTAAAATTAATACTATTATGGTACTAGCCCAACGTTGACCATTCTAGGTCTTCCAACCTTCTCCTTTGGTGAGGAACTCCGAGTGGCCAGAGCTAAATGAACAGGATTCGCCAGGAGGAGGGAGGTTGGCAAGCAATTAGTAAATTGTACTGCCAACTCCTTGAAGCGGTTCGCTATACTCTTTTCGAATACTTTTTCTTAGAATTTGACGTAAAAAAATCTGTACATAAAAATATATCCACCCTAATATACACTTACACATATTTCTATGTATGCAGGTACATATGTATTTTTGCACATGTACTGTCATGTTTACATAAATAAATGGAAAATGGTGACAAATGTGATAAAGCCCTAAGAAAAGACATATACCAACGAGCGAAAATTATTGGAACAAAAATGTCTGAGAAACCACTCTTACTAACAGCGAGTGTAAGTCTCTTAATACAACAGTGACCCACATATTCCATCAGAAGTATGGTAGCTTAATCTCCGAGGTTCACTTTCTCTTCTCACTAACGACTGAAGATGAAATGTCAAAACCACCGAAGAAACAGCAGAATTTCACAAAAGAATCCTTTGGAGCAATCACTGACGTCATTCGATAAACGGGAAGTCGTACACTTGCGTTCAAAAACGACGAAGCTTCAAAATTTAACTACTTTCTTTACTGGGTAATCGTGCAACAATTTCGTTTCAACTTTAGCCATGCATTTACTTTCTTTCATATTTATTTTTATCTCAACGCTACTAATTTAGTAGTGTAGCTAAGTGAATTGGGATTACGCATTTGGGCTTTGCCGAAATGAAAAAAACAAGTAAGGAAGGTTAAGTTCGGGTGTAACCGAACATTACATACTCAGTTGAGAGCTATGGTGACAACATAAGGGAAAATAACCATGTAGGAAAATGAACCGAGGGAAACCCTGGAATGTGGTTGTATGAAATGTGTATCAAATGAAAGGCATTAAAGAGTATTTTATGAGGGAGTGGGCCATAGTTCTATAGGTGGACGCCATTTAGGGATATCGCCATAAAGGTGGATCAGGGTTGACTCTAGAATTTGTTTGTACGATATGGGTATCAAATTAAAGGTATTAATGAGGGTTTTAAAAGGGAGTGGTCGCCTTTTCGAGATATCGCCATAAAGGTGAACCAGGGGTGACTCTAGAATGTGTTTGTACGATATGGGTATCAATTAAAGGTATTAATGAGGTTTTAAAAGGGAGTGGTCGCCTTTTCGAGATATCGCCATAAAGGTGGACCAGGGGTGACTCTAGAATACGTTTGTACAATATGGGTATCAAACGAAAGGTGTTAATGAGTATTTTAAAGGGAGTGGGCCTTAGTTCTATAGGTGGTCGCCTTTTCGAGATATCGCCATAAAGGTGGACCAGGGGTGACCCTAGAATACGTTTATACGATATGGGTATCAAATGAAAGGTGTTAATGAGTATTTTAAATGGGCGTGGGGCTTAGTTCTATAGGTCCCCGCCTTTTCGAGATATCGACATAAAGTGGACCAGGGGTGACTCCAGATGTGTTTGTACGATATTGGTATCAAATTAAAGGTATTAATGAGTGTTTTAAAAGGGAGTGGTGGTAGTTGTATATGTGAAGTCGTTTTCGAGATATCGACCAAAATGTGGACCAGGGTGACCCAGAACATCATCTGTTGGATACCGCTAATTTATTTATATATGTAATACCTGCCAAGATTTTAAGGGGTTTTTATTTCGCCCTGCAGAACTATTTCATTTTCTTCTACTTAATATGGTAGGTGTCACAACCCATTTTTACAAAGTTTTTTCCAAAGTTATATTTCGCGTCAATAAACCAATCCAATTACCATGTTTCATCCCTTTTTTCGTATTTAGTATAGAATTATGGCATTTTTTTCATTTTTCGCAATTTTCGATATCGAAAAAGTGGGCGTGGTTATAGTCCGATATCGTTCATTTTAAATAGCGATCTGAGATGAGTGCTCAGGAACCTACATACCAAATTTCATCAAGATATCTCAAAATTGACTCAAGTTATCGTGTTAACGGACGGACGGACGGACTGACATGGCTCAATCAAATTTTTTTCGATCCTGATGATTTTGATATATGGAAGTCTATATCTATCTCGACTCCTTTATACCTGTACAACCAACCGTTATGCAATCAAACTTAATATACTCTGTGAGCTCTGCTCAACTGAGTATAAAAATTTTAACAACAAAAACACAAACTCGCACAAAAATGCCAATTAGCTGAATTTTCACAAAAAAGTTGTCACAAACAACACAGCTGCAGGCGAAATGGTGGAATGAGCAATTGGACGCGACCACCTTTTTCCGGTACAGCTTATTTTCTTGTCATATACTTTTAGGCGCTCACTTTACTTTTGTGACAATATTCAAAGGCTTTTGGAAATTGAAATGGAAAATGTGAAAACTTTAAATTTGCATATAAATAGGCAACAAATTTAAGGCAAATGAGGGTTTTTGGAATAAAAAGATACTCTTTTTGATGTATGGGGGCTTCTATGCTAAATGAATCAATAGTTGAAATTGGCTTTTTATTCACACATATTTTGCGTCAAGAAAATGCTGGTATTATATTAGCGTCTTGTTCTTTTTAATTCTTTTAATTAAGGTTTTCACTACCGTCAAAAGATTTCCCTAATATTAGGAAAGTCTTAGTGAAAAGCCACGGTATGAAGGTAACGTGCTCAAGTCGGTGGGCCTGGGTTTAAGGCCCGGGAAAAAAACATAAAATGAGTTTAGAAAAGTTCTTTCATCGCCAATAGACCTTGGCAAGCACCCCAAATGCTCATAGCGAAAACTCATCTGCCAAGAAGCTGCCGTTCGGAGTCAGTTTAGAATTGTAAGATTAATTTAAAAGAGTGGCATGACTCAAATTGTTAGAGAAGCTCGGTCTAAATTTCCCCGTAGATATATCGCACTAAGTTATTATAATATGTTGCAGGAAGACCATCCAACCACGTTTACTTGCGGAAATAACTTTCTCTTCTTATTTGTTACCACCCCTTTACACTCCCTCTTCGCTGCTACTTACACTCTCTATCCATCTTCTTCTTTATCTCACCTATTTCTTCTCAGTCTCCGCTTCTATCCTTCCCGTTTCCATTCATTCTTTGACTACCTCTAACATCAGTGATAATATTTCCTTTTCTGTTTCTATCACTCCCCTCTCTCTTATACTCCATCACACTCTTCTCTTAACCCAAGTGTTTCTTTCTGTCTCTATTACGCCCCTCTCTCTTCTAATCCATCACGCTCTTCTCTTAACCCAAGTGTTTGTTTCCCGTACCTCCCTCCCTCTTGTTATTTGCTCCATCTCTATCCACTCCCCGCATTTGTTTCAAAACTCCCTATTTTGCACTGAACAATTTTTCCTTTCTCAACCTAAAATGTATTCAATTTGTACTGAGATAGAGGGTTTTCGACATAAGTTCTCAGGTAAGACCTTCCTGAGCCGAATATGTATAGTGCTTTATTCTGAGACCGTTCCTCAAAGGGGGTTTTCGAAACGGCAACCGAATAGGGTGATCTTCCATTAAGCCGTCAATATGCCAATCTAGGCTAGCAGTTTCATCATCATCATTAATTGGCACTTTATCACTGAAGTGAATTGCGTCGATACATAACAATTCACGCCAGCTATCCCTGTTTCCCGATAACTGACACCAATAGGAATAATCCAGGGAGATCAAGTCTTCCTTCACCCAACTCAGTGGAGGTTTACCCCTCCTCCCCTGTGTTTGGAAATGCGGATTAACTCGCTGCACTATTGTCATATCACACCGACAGGGCTATTAATCTTCTAGATAACTTTTCTCGCGCACACTCTGAGGGCACTCTTATCTTTTATCTACATCGTTCACGGTTTCGAGCCATGCATCCGGACAGGTATGATGAGCGACTTGTAGGTCGTGATTTTTTTTACGTCGGGAGAGAACTTCAGTTTTCAATTCGAGGGTCAGTCCAAGTAGCAATTAGCGAATTTATATCCGTGAACAGTGACATGGGTGGTAGGGTACGAATGTGCAGATTCTTTCTTGAATGACAGCAAATACTTCGTATTGTCTTCATTTATGGTAATACCCACTTTTATGTCTTCTAATCTTAAAATATATTGTACCATCGCGGTTCAGGTCTGCCACGAGAGCTATCTTTCTCATCATTAAATTAGATAAATCCCACGAAAGTCAGTCGCCTTGTCTGAAGCCTCGTTTGGTTTCAAGTGGTTCGGAAAGGTCCTTTGTAAAGCGTAATTAGATTTGCAAGGATCTTAAAATTAAGTATGGCTGCATACAAGCAACCACTTTTCACGCATTTAAAGACTGCTTTGAAGACTAATTAGTTCGTTGACTTTAGAGTTCAGTCTTTTGCATAATACGCTACATATACCCTTATACACGATATTAAGCAAGCTGATTCCCTGCTGATGGGTGCGGTTTACGGGAGTGCCTTTCTTGCGGATCGGGTAGAGCACACCTTAATCCAATCTGTACATATGCGCTTGTACGACAATAAAAATGAAGGATTCCCGTTGGTATCTCTCGTCGTTGGCCTAACCTCACGAGGCACCAATGCACACTGCTCAAAACAACGTTTATTAGCGCCCAAGACTCATTTACGTTGGTACTAATTAATGACGTGAGTGGACACACTATCACTTTGGTGGGGTCTGAGGCCTATAGAACATGTCTTGCAATCAATGGGTTACTGAACTCGGTTGCAATACCATTCCACGTTCGTGTTAAACAATTCTTCCGCTTTTGGATATCAATCAACGATGCTCCTGAATGGCATATTCCAAACGAGCAGAACAGGAGCATCCTCCCAGGGCTTATCTTCTTCTCATAGTACCTACTTTAAAGTTCTTGGTCAGTTTATGGAAGCCGAAACTACTTCCGGCTATGTATCACCGTATTCCGTTCTGGCGGCCTAAAAAAGATATTAAAAATGAAAATAAAAGAAAAATGAGTCGGGGTTAACACTCGAAATCAATTTGATCACCAATTGCTATCATCTGCTTTTTCCGTCGAAATACATTCAATGCAATCGTCTGCATAGGCACGCTCTTTAAAGAGTCTTCCCCTCCGTGGTTAACACCTCGGCGGGTAGTATGTTACCATCCGCCGCCTTGTTATTCTTTAGCCAGGATATTGCCATTCACTACGCAGCAGTCGGGTGGCGAAACGTATATTCCGTGTAAGTGAGTGGATGAATGCATTGGAGTCCTAAATGATCTGAGAACAAAAAAAAAGGTTTTGTTACAATGGGCTCCCGGGCGTCAGGGACATTATGGCAATGAACCGGCAGACTACCTAACCAATCAAGGTCCTTTAGCAGCTTTCCATGATCTTGAGCTTTTCTGTGGACTTACAAAGGCACACACTAGGGAAACCATAAGTAACTGGGAAACAAAGTAGTTCAGCGGACACCGAAATGTATGCCCAGTGCAAAGACTGGCCAAATTGATTATACTTCCAGTAGCAAGAGTATCAGCCAAGCTTATTAGTCTAACTTGAGAGGACCCAAAACTCTCACTGCATAATATACGTGGCAATGTGGTCTACGATATCAGCTAAGTAAGTTAAATATGTTTGATACACAAATCTGCAGCTTTTGTGAGCTGGAGGAGGATGCCGGTTCACATTATCTGCAAGTGCGTCGCTCTGATAAGCCAGAGACTCTGGCATCTAGGTGGTGTGACTCTTAATCCCTTCATGATGTGGAGTAAAAGGTCTGAAGAGGTACTTAAACACATTAAAAGCCTCCACAAACAGAAATCGACTGTAAGGGCAAGAACAAAGATCTAAGTGAAGGCCGCAAAGTGTCGAGGTGTAATATAATAACTTATCAATTCGACATGGAATTCACCATGTGACATTTAAAAGCAAATCCAATAAACTAAAAGAGATACTAACATCCGAAATTGAAATGAAATGGTCAAAGAAATTATTAGAAGACTATAAATAGACAGCAGTCAAACTTTACCGAAATAGACATAAATAATTTCCAACTTCATAGATTTACGATTCCACAACTTTTTTCTTGATTTTTTTTTCACATTAACACTTGGCCCATAAATATTAGCTGCTCATAAGTGTGCGCATAACCATAAAAATCATAACAATAACAATTTTATTCAAATTCAATGGATTTTGCCATTTATTTCACTTTATATGCATGGGATGCTGTTGTTGTTGTTTTTTGTCACAAATAGCAAATCGATTGCTAAATGAATACATGGCGTAAAAGATCGCGAACTGAGGGGAGGGGGGCTTAAAAGGATCTAAGTATAATAAATAACTAAATAACTTTGGCGCCATTAGGCATTAAGCAGCGGGGTATATCAGACACACACACACATGCGCGCACTCTTCCTTCCATACATACATACATACTCGACCAATATTTAAACATACTCGATTTTCCAAGGGCTTAACGAATTTCAACTCCAAGTGCGAGTGGATTTAAATATTTAGCTTTGGCCGCATGCTTGGATTGCAGTGGTTGGAGTGAGGAATTGAGCACGAGCTTGTTAAGATTGCGGTGGCTGATTAAACTTATGAAAATAGAGCAGCAGGGGTTGCGTTGCCAAAAGAGGTTCTTGGTCGCGCACATCCCTTGGACTGAAGAATATTTTCGTTTATGTTTGGTAGCAAATTGAAGAAAAAAATATTTGTTTTATGTCACAATTGTTTAAGTAAATATGTGAGCTGCCTTGCATATATAATTTTATTTATTCTTACACTTGCATGTTTGTAACAAATGTGTAAGTTTGTATGAATATTTATGCGAAAATTTGCAAATAAAATCAGGAGAGTCACTACATGAAAGCCAAGTGTTTTATAACTGTGGAAAATGTAAACAAAATTTTAGTTGGTAATCCAAAATCGCGAACAGGAGTAAAAAATTGAAAAATGTCGCTTTGCTTTTTGTTTTGTTTTTTATTGTAATTAATTAATTATTTTATCAAACTGTGATCATATTTTAATTAATTATCAAAAATTTTTCAAAAATGCTTTCAAAAATTCTTCTAAATTTTTTAAAACTGCTTTTAAAACTTCTAATAGCCTTTTGTTTAAAAGTGTTGTTTTGAGTGTTATTTTTTTCTGCAAAATCTTCGAAAACTGAAAATGATTTAAAAATGCCATTTTCAGCATTTGGCGCATTTGATTAACACAGAAAATCAAAAATTATTTTATCACAAAACTGTTATATTCAAGTGGCATTAAATTACCAAATTCGAATACGTAATAAGAATAATCAAACAAGTCTTAATCCAGCAGTTTTCCCAAAACTATCACTTTTATAAATAAAAAAGCCTTTTCAAGCATTTAAACATATTTTAATATGCAATTTTAAATATAGAATGTGTATGCAACAACAAAGTTTTTAAATCGAAAAATTTAATAATCAACATAAACCGATACAAAATTTCGAATTTTTTCCTAAACCTTTTTGAAAAAAACTTCAAAACTTTTTCTGAAACCCCACATATATATGCGCATATTTCGAAACTTAAAAATAAAAATTTTTTAAAAGAATTTTATAACTATTTCCGGAAACCGATAAACTCGTTCGAAACCCTTCCAAACATTTTTCAAAACTTTATATGCATGGCAAGTTACAATAGCTCCTACAACAGCCGATATATGTATATATTTAAAAAATAAATAAATAAATGTAAGGCGCGATAACCTCCGAGAGATCTAAGGCCGAGCTTCTCTTCCAATTTGCGTCGTGCTCCTCTTGATTTTCTCTACAAATTGGCCGGACGGGACCTACATGTTTTATGCCGACTCCGAACGGCATCTGCAAGGCAGATGAGTTTTCACTGAGAGCTTTTCATGGCAGAAATACAATCGGAGCGCTTGCCAGACACTGCCGAGGGGCGACCCCGCTTAGAAAAATTTTCTTCTAATTGAAAAATCTTATTTCTAAAATTTTTGATGTTGCTTTGCCCGGGAGTTGAACCCAGGGCATACGGTGTGATAGGCGGAGCATCGCTACCATCACACCACGGTGGCCGCCATTTCATATAAAATAAAAATAAAATAAATATAAAAAAATTTTAGTTTAAACGTGTTTATTGAAAACAATATTTACATGAAGTAATTATAATGCGAAAAGCTAGAAAATAATTAGGTAGGTCCTAGGTACTTGTCATCACACTCCTTATCAATCTAGGGCGTTGATCAGACAATTAAATAAAAGCGTTGGACGCGATGAAATTTCTATTGATGTCATAAGTTAAACAGCTGATTTTACTTATGACTATATAGAAATTTCACTGCGCCAACGCTTTTATTTAATTGTCTGATCAACGCCCTAGATTGATAAGGAGTGTGATGACAAGTACCTAGGACCTACCTAATTATTTCTAGCTTTTCGCATTATAATTACTTCATGTAAATATTGTTTTCAATAAAACCGTTTAACTTAAAATATTATTTTATTTTCAAGTTTTTAGTCTTTATTTAATTGCCCATTATTTCTCATTATATTTAGTTCATTTAGCGACTCATTATTACAAGGACTCTTTCCTGACAATTGGTTACAACCTAAGTCCTTAATACATAATCCTTCCAAAGACTTTGCTCGACTCTGCGCCACGTATGCTTGTCCCTCCTCAAACTCCAAAATATGTTGATCGTTTCTACCTGACTGTATGCAATATTTGTTCCAACTATGAGCCAAATCGGGCATCATAAGTCGCTTTTTATTCTTGCAAGTATTATGTGTTCCAAATATGAGCCAAATCGGACCACAAATACGATTTTTGCGAATATCTCGATCTTTGCGCCACCTAGCGGCGAGATTTTGTGTCTTATTATTGCATTGCCATCGGGTTCTGAACTATATTCCAAGTTTCAAGCTTGTAGCTCATAGGGAAGTTACTTAAATTTCAATTGCAAAATTCGTTCACAACGGCCTGCCTGTCAAGTCAAGCTAAATAAAACCGTTTAAAAATCGATAAAATATTTCTAAACTTTTTCCAAAATTTTTAAAAACCATTATATGTCTTCCAAAACCGATGAACATGTTTCAAAACTTGTTTCAAATCTTTTTCTTAACATGGCACTAAATTTTCTTTCAAAAATTCAAAAGCCAATATTGCTTAAAAATTATTTCAAACCTTTTTATAAGTGATTTTAGTACGTACATGTAAATGTAAAATGTGTAACAAAAAATTTTAAATAAAAAAATTGAACTCATTTCCAAAAACCTATTAAAATTTTCAAAAACTTTTACAAACCTTCTTCCATGAACCGTTATATATATTTCAAAATTTTAATATAAATCATCACATTTCTAAAAACCAATAAAAATTTTCAAAATTTTTCTCAAAGCATTAAAAGGTTTCAAGATTTCAAAATGTGTCACAATAAACAAAAATTAAGTTTCGAAAATTTTTGAAATTTTTCAGAATACAGTTTTAAGTATAAAATACGCATTCGAATAAATTTTGGCGTTAAAAATCATATTTTTTTCTAAGACCAATTCAAGTATTTCAAAACAAATATTTAAATTTTTCCAACATTTTAAACATTTTAAATATAGAAAACTATTATTCTTCATTTAGATCTATTGTGCTTGACCTTTCAGCCTATTTCTGTATATGGAGGCTTTTAATGTATTTAAGTACCTCTTCAGGAGTTTTATTCCACATCACAAAGGGATGCGAGTCACGCCACCCAGATGTGTGAGTACATATCCGCCTTTCCAGAGCGACGCATTCGCAGAGAATTTGAACCGACTTATATGATATTGTAGACCACAGTGTCCCGTATAGTACCCAATAAAAGTTAGTAGATCTTCTCTGCTTAGATTAATGAGTTTTTCCGATTCTTTAGTTGCTGGGAGTATAAACAGTTTGGTCTGGGCACTCAAACCAGTGGCGCCTGAGCTACTATGCTTCCCAATCACTTATAGTTTCCCTAGTGTATGCCTTTGTGAGTCCACAGAAGAGCTCTGGACCATAGAACGCTGCTATAGCACCCTGCTTGTCTAGGTGGTCTACCTGTTGCATTTAGTACCTGCTAAGAAAAAACACAAATATAATCAAAATTTTTATTTTATTCAACTATTCGACACACTGTATCCTCTTTGTGGCAGACAAACTTGCCACGTCCGCATCGGTAGTGCCAACGATGACAACAATCCCCGAGAACCGGCACAGACAACACATTGGCGCTTAACGCATGAATGATGCTAAATGAAATTTGCAACAAATAACAGAATACGCAAACGAGGGATAGTAGTAAAAATAAAATAAAAAGTGACCACATTACACACACACATGCACAGTTTCATATATGCAGAATATTTTCCTACATACAATTTAATTCATGTTCCAACGCCTGTGCGTATGCTTTGCTTTTTTTGTTAATAAGAATACAAGTGAGCAACGCTGACGGATATTGAAATCTCTACTTGGCAGACACGACGGCTAACAAATATGTATGCGCATTTAACGGTGACTAACACAAACACAAGCACACACAATCCCCAAAACATACTCACACATTATATGGTTGGTCCCTGTGCATCGGTGAGCGCTCATTCATATATTTTCATAGCAATAATGTTTTCGCTGCCATAACGATTTGGCCAACACTTATGTATGTTTGGCACCCGTTGCCCGTTGCTGCTGGTGTTGGATGCCACCATTTGGCAAAACGTTTAAGTGCGACATTTTATACCGGAAGGATCATATATTCTTGTATGTATGAATATCTATGTATGTGTGTCTGTCGTGTTTTGCAATTTTAAGTGTGGGAAATTTTCGGTTGAATTTGGTGAATTGGGGTTATTAATACATACAAGCGTATGTGAAGAAGGCATAAGGAATTTTTCATTGACTAAATCGACAAAGGTGCGAATAATAATATTTGTAGACCCAGCAGACGTTGTTCTGCCCTTAGTTTGGTCGATTTGCATAACTTTTAAGAAGCTTTAACCTCTTACTTTCCCTCCCTCCCCCATTTTTTCGATCTCTTTTTTTTTCTCTAGCTTCGTCACCTTGTCCCTCTCACGCTCCCTCTATCCCTCTATCCATATATATCTATCTTCGTCTAACGCTATCTCTTTCTCACCTCTTTCTACTTCCCCCGTTTTTCTTCTCTCTTGTTCTTTTTATTATTCTTCATCTCAGTCCCAGAAGGTTATATTTATTTTTGAATATTGTTTCATTAAAAAATAAAAAAAAACTGTAAAAAAATTCAAAATAGATAAGATCCGATTTTCAAACCTACTCAATATGCTCACATAATTTCATGAGAATTGGTGGAGCAGTTTCGAAGCAGTTAAACCACAACACCGTGAAACGAGAATTTTAACAATAAGATATATTGCAATAAAAACTAAATGAAACATTGTCACATAGTATTACAAAACATAACATAACATAAAATAACATAACAGAGCATAACATAACATAATAGTATCAATAGGACATAGCATAACATACGACAACATTAATAAATATAACGTAATATAACACAACATAACGTAGCAATACGTACCGTATCCATAAAATAACATAGTATAACACAAGTTACATCACACAGCATAACATATAAGAGTCTAACAAAACCAAAGCAAAGTTTTCACTTATCGCAACATAACATAGGACTCCTCCCCTTTTCGGGGTCTACAAATTTGCATATTTTAGTACGCGGCAATGAATGCGTTTCAGTTGTGCAGCCGTTCTCGAAGAGCTCTAAGAACATAACTTTTGGTATTGTAGCTAAGTAGGCGGAGACTTTGCTAGCTATCAGCCAAACCCTACCCAGAAAGAGCCCGTTCTTTGAAGTTTAGAGCTTGAATGTCCGCTGTCCTCTTGTACTTCTTATGATCCATCGGGAAATGTTTCCTGCTTTGACTTGTCGGAAGCAATATACTGACTGCATAAAATGACAGTTCAAAATGATACATAGATCTCGTAAGCAACTTGCTGTGGAGCCCACCAGTGGCATCACCTCTGAACGGTTGGATACTGGACAACGAACAGGTCTATTTAGAATCAGCTGCAACTGTATGCCCATTTTTGTATTTACTTTAAACGTAGGGTTAATGTATCCACCACAGACGGATAACACCATCTTATTACTGTAATTTAGAAAGTGGTTTTGGAGCTTACACGTGGGATCTGGCCACCGAGGGAAGGAGAAAAACATCTGAGTTTCAGTTGGAACCTTTTCTGCAAAACCAAAAGAAGTAAACAGGCTGCTGAGAGATGTAGCAATAAGTGATGACGGATCTTCTAGGTTTCTAATGGACACCCATATTCGGCTGTCCCAGTTGTGCAGGAGTTCAGGAGTCTGGCATCTAACCCACTCCAGAAAAGCCAACTTGCAATAGTCAATAACCCAACTCTTCTTAGCCATATAAGTTTCCGGAGCCGGATGCCTGAATTCCTGCTGAGCTTCAGAGATGTCACTGCCGAGCACCTATTCACGCCAACTGTTTTAGAATATGGTCAAAGTAATCTTCATCCCAAAAGCAAGGAAAAGCTCTTCTGCCTCTTCAAAAAAACATTAGATCAATCCATATTTTCAGCATCCTGATTTAGGGAAAGGTCTATCGAACATCTCTTTATTCGATAGCAAACTGATTGAGAGCCATTCGAGAGGAAATAATATATGCTGGGCGAGAACCGTGACATCGAGGGAGCCTTCAATAATATACTACCAACGCTGTGTCGAATCGACCTTGGTATAGTTATTTAGCAGACCGTTCAGCGACAGAAAGACTACAATAGTGTGAGGGTAGCGAAAGCTGAGGTAAAGGGTCGTGATTGTTAACGACCTTCTTCATACCCAGAAGGTAGGGCGACTGGGTTTTATGCTGATGGCTTCACAGTCCTTGTCAGGGAGAAATTTCTAAGGTAATACTAAGGTACGCTCTTCAGGGTTACCTGAATCTCGGTGATCTGTCTAAGGATGTGACACTGGCTGATATCATGCAGTGGTGTTTAAGAGGTTTCTCTTCTATGAGTTCTGATCTGGTGGACAGCGGTCAACATTTTTGGCGAACTTCAGCACAGATGGATCCAGGGAAACGGGAGGCAGGCGAGAGAAGGCGTAAGCTGGCAGGGCCTGGAGTTTAGTGGGTATCTTAGGCTGCACGATCCTGTCCCAAGTGAGAAAGTGCACGCCGTGCTACCTGTAATATTATTTAATTTTTACTCACCTGGTCAGGCTGCTTTTAATGAGCTAAGAGCGTGAGGCCGAGGGCTACCAGGAACTGCATGTCCTCACTCAAAGTGACATTTAACTACTATTTGATAAATATTATGTGATTCTTTGGTCAAATCAGGCACACGCGTGCTGAATGTGCGATTCAACTGGCTCTTACTCTTGCATTTGGTCAACTGGATTTTGGGTCGGAAAGCAAGCGCTAGGCTGGTACTACCTCCAGGTCTTTTATAGCAAGTTTTTGATTCCAAGCCTTTCATGGAGCTACGAGAGTTTACTAAAGCTCATGTATCCATGGTAATTGGAGTGTTAACCAGGCACTGCCCAATGGGTTTACTGTTGGTTCGTATAGGGGTTGGCATAGCACAATGCATTGAAGCATTTCTTGAGACAAAATTTAGTCATACGCCAAAGCGATAGTATTTTTTCGATTTGTTTAAAACTCAGTTAAGGCTTCTTCTCATGGGAGTAGTTCCAAAGCTCACTACCAGGGGGAGGGGGGAGGTCTTGAAGAGCGCTCAGTCTTTTGGAACGACACTCCTGTGAAACAATCGATATATCTTTCCCTGATCCCTTCCCGCTATGTGCGTGGTTGAATATTTCTCTAAACAACTCTTTAATTACTTTAAATTAACTGTACTTTGCTTGGCAATTTGAAATTGATTTTGTACTTAATTTGGAAATTTCTTTTGTGTCCAATTTAACAACAAAGCAGTTAGTTTCATTTATTACCATAGTTACTTTTATCAACCAAACCAGTTAACTTTAAACTTTATTAATGCAATTTTTTCATGAGCAATGCAGTTACAAAGTCAAGGAAAAACAAGTAAGGACGGGACTTCATACCTTTCATGAATGGGGCTGAACAATAATCTTATCCCGTTCGTAATCTCCAAATAATCGGATGTATAAGATAAGAAATATATAGTGAACAGATGTACATACCTAAACGATTTTTAAGATAAATATAAAATAAAAAGTGGCAAAAAACCCCTTATCTGAACGATCGGTTGTATGGGATATATATTATACATAGCTTCGCTCGAAATGATTTTAACAGGGAATTTTCTATGATATATTATAATATATATCAACAAGTTTCACGTTTTTTAATTGGAAACTAAGGGAGAAATGACCAAAAATCTTTCTATCTGAACGATCAGTTGTATGGAATATATACTATACATAGCTCCCATCAAAGTGATTTTTTCAGGATATCTTCTATGATATATTAGAATATATATCACCGAGTTTCACGTGTATACTTTCTAAATTGCGGCACGAATGACCAAAATCGTCTTATCTGAACGATCGGTTGTATGGGAGATATATGCTATAGTGGTCCGATCCTACCGGATCCGACAAATGTCTAATATAATACAAAAATACATCCTTGTGCCAAATTTCATTGAGATATCTCAAAATTTGAGGGGCTAGTTTGCGTTCAAACAGACAGACGGACGGACGGACAGACGGGCATGGCTATATCAACTCAGTTCGTCGCCCTGATCAATTCGGTATACTTAATGGTGAGTCTATCTTCTATATTTCTCAACGTTACAAACATCGGACCAAAGTTAATATACCATTTCGTGTTCATGAAAGGTATAAAAATTGACTACAAAAAACTTTTGGAAACTTTAATGCTCAACAACAGACAAGCTGTAAAGTTTTATGAACCAAAGCAAATTTATCACCGCAATAAAAAGAGATGTTATTTATTCGTGAAAACATTTCCATCACCAAAAAAAAATATCGTTAATATCGAACACGTCGTTCGTTTCTGTCATTGACAGAGAAATTTTTTTAATTGATGTACGAGAATATAGTGATTTTTATTTAAAAATAAACTTAAAAACTTAAAGCTTAACAAAAACTGTACCGAATAATTTTATGATTATTTTTTCACAATGGAAAAAGTGCGAACATAGAAAAAGTAATTTAACATTTAAGTAAAAAATAGGTACTGGCGAAAATCATTTTGGGTATTGCTACATTTACACTGCAACAAATACGTCATTTTGGATGAAAAATTCCAAATGCGACGCATTTTCACATACAATTCGCCTTCAAATGCTATCCAATAATAATGCGATCCACACACGCTTTTGACATTTCCATGCCCCCCAAGAACATAATAGTTAAATGACGTATCATAATCGTAGTGCTGTACCAGAGACATAACTAAATAGTAAAAGACTTCGTTTATTTGGGAACCAGCATCAATACAAACAATGGCCCCTATTATGAGACAAATTCGATCTTCGACTGTGGTCGAAAGACCTGATCGAACGAATTTTCATTCGGTATTATGACGCGCGTTCGATGAAGGCAAGCATTATTGTGAATGTCGATAAATTCAAAAGTTCACAATAGCACATTTCCATCAGCTGTCAAATAAAATAAACAAAAGCAGAACCAGTTTTTAAATGCAAATTTTAAAAATAAAAGTATGACTAGGACGGAATTGTGGTTTGATGATTCGTCAGATGAAGAGGAAAGCTTACTGGAGCTAGCCAGAAGTTGAAGACGGGTGAGGAGGGATGCTTCAAATCCTTTGGAAATGAATTCCACCACGTCAGTGAAGCTTTCTAAATAAATTGTTAAATTGTTGAAATTATAAGTTTTGTTTATAGATTTATTCAAAACTTCAGACTGTCCAAAGAAGCGTTCATGGACTTGTTGTCCAGTACAGATGAACTGCTTCAGCAATGCACTAGAGCAAAGTTGCATTTCTATAATGTTAGCAGAATTCCAGGGATTTTTGGCTGTGCTGATGGTACACACATTAAAATTGTTGCGCATAAAAAAGAATTACTGCATTTATATTACAACAGAAAAGGATTCTACAGCATTAATGCTATGATTGTAAGTATACCATTTTGATATTAGTTTCAGGTTGTAAATACATAAGTATACCTACATCCTTTTAAAAAATTTTAGGTTTGTGACCATTCTATGACTATAAGATACATAAATACAAAATATCCGGGAGCAACACATGATTCTTTGGTGTTCAATATGCCGGCCTTGAAATCACATTTGGAACAGCTACATCAAGAAAGTCTTCGCAATACATGGCTTCTTGGTATGTGTTTATGTACATATAGTTGAAATGTAGACATATAATACATTATTTTTCATTTGTAGTGCGATGCTGGATATGCCTTAAAGTCCACTGCCTTTTAGAAATCCTGAGGATAGTTCTGCAGAAAGTATATACAACACACAGCATGCGAAAGGTAGAAACATCATAGAGTGAACAATTGGAGTTTTGAAAAATAGGTTTAGATGCTTGTTAAAGGCAAGAGCCCTTCACTACACACCAGAAAAAGCAATACAAATTATAAGCGTGTGTGCGGCTTTGCACAATATTTGCATATTTTACAAAGTAAACATTTCTGTATAAGAGTTATCTAATGAAGAGCACGACCATGATATTCCATTCGCCGAAATTGAATCCACAACCAACTCGGAAGCAGAAGAAATCAGAAACCAAATATTGCGTGTTTTGTAGATACTTCATTTTATTGAAATCTGAGACGACAAAAATAAAGTTCTATTATACTGAATTGACTTCTATGGTTCTTTAGTTCACCTTAATCCACTTTATCGTCGTTCTTAATGGTGGTCCTAAACAGTTCAGCCCCACTGTTATATCATCCCACTTTTTGTCGCCTGAACCTTTGCGCAAGTTCCTTTTGCTATATGGGGATTTTGTTCCATAATTGAAACCAGTCTTTCAAGATGTTGTTTTATACTCAATACCTTGGACCTACATAAAATTAATTCAAATAGTTTAAAATTACTACTAGGTAGTAAAAAAGTAGAACACAAATACAAAAAACTTAAATTTTAAACAATTCTTTTTCTATTCGATACAGCGTCGACAACAAATTTATATTCGCTTCAAAATTCTGTACACAGCGAAAATTTCTACAGAGATGAGGTGTCATAATACCAACTTCAAATTCGATTTTCGATGTTCGATTGCCACCGAAGATCGAAGATCGAAAAATGCTCATAATAGGGGCCAATCACATCAGCTCCGAAGTCCAGCGAATTTCGGGTGTACATCCGGGTTAATTTTCGAACCATCTTAGGAGCATTCGGCATTGTTTTCTTAATAATCTCCTGAAGATTCCTGAATTATCAATGAATTATTTTGGGTACTATCCACGGAACATTTCCGGATTGGTTTTGGGACCAATCTTCAAGTTGATTCGGCACTGTGTCTGAAAAATTTCGGTATTGTTATTTCGGAATCTTTTTCTACTTTAAATGGTTATATGACTAAAGAAAATGGTCACAACGTCAAACGTGAAATGGTGACAATATAAACGATATTGACATTTTGACCATCCTGCTCTTCTCACTTGTTTTTTTAACTCCGCATAGGGATAGAAGTGTCTTGGACTTTGCACAAGTAAGTACTTTGATTCCGTGTCCTACCATTGGGAACACTTTAACCTTCTGCCTTTTAACTAACAGATAAACCTTCACAAAAGAAAATATTACAATTCATCGTTACCCAATAAGCTGCCTCGTAAAAAAGTTTTTGGTTAAGTTTTAAAAACTTTTAACAAATTTTGTTTTACTTAATATCTGCACTCAGCTGCTAAAACTTCATATATGACGCTTAAGTTTTAATATAAGAGCTTTTTTAATATTCCATATTTTTTGCCATCACATTCTAAGTACAACGTCTTATGGTAAGTTTGGCGCTGACTTTCTAAGCAAAGGGTGTAATGACATCTCGTAAACTGCACTTACTAAGGCATAAAATCGTAAATAATACGTTAAAATGATATGGAGTGGCGTCGTATGAAAGAATAGCACAAAAGCTCTACTATAAATATATATTTCTTACATGGATATATGTAATTATATTTTTATACATGTTGTTTCTTTTATATACACTTACACATATACATATATGTATAAGAAAATGCATACATCAGCAACTTTTTACAGACTTACATGTTTAGATGTGCATAAACTAAAAAATGTTGAGTGCCTTTTCTAACATAACTCAGAGACGTAAAAAAAGCATGTTAAACTATAAACAGCCAAAACTATAAATTCTACAGTTTTGAGTTTTATGAGATCCTTAAAGAAATCTATTCATCGTTGTCCACAGAAACTTGAAAGCTAGACGATAACATCCACGTGGCTTATAAATAGAAGTCCTTAGGACAACAATCAAAATAAGTTAAAAACAGGCGGGGTAGAAAGTAGCGACAAAGGAAAGCGTAGGTGTTGAAACTCAATGGGACAGCAAAGCAGTGGCAAATTACGAGGGCTTATGCGCAGAGTCAGTGGTTTTGGAAGTAGACAAACAACTCAATGGTTCTGCAAGGCTTACAAATAACCATAAAATTCTACAAGCAATGGAGGTAGGAAGGAATTCCATAACCTGAAATTACCAAGAAAAAACCATAGCGTAAGCGCAGTGGCGGAGAAGTTAAAGAGAGACAAACAACTCATGAGAGAGACAACCAGCTAAAGAGAGAAACGAATAGCTGAAAAGGAGAACGAACAGCTCTTTCAGATGAACCTCCAACACAGTAAAGTAGCGTCGAGTGAGCTCCTCCTGACTATTGAGGAGGGATCCTTTGGTGTGGCGCTGATACAGAGGAATCATGAACAAATCTGTAGAAAAGGTTTCTGAGACTCAACACGAGCAGGCTCGGCATATATTACACAAATACGAAAAGCAGGGTAAGAGCTACAGTAGTTAAGAAGCACCTACACGTGGTTGCGAAGCACCCTACTAACTTCAGCACTGAAGACCTTGTGGACCTAGCAGTAGAGCGCAAAAAAGAAGCGTCCCTTATCATATATGGCTCATAACGTAGAAGTCCCACCAGAAGAGTTCAAAATTCTGATGGATCAGGAGGAGTACAAAGGACGGCTGTTATGCGCGATGTACATCACAGCGATGGGGAGGGATGATATTAACGGTAAATATGAGCTCCTATATTGTAATATTGTTATATACTACAGAGTAGTCTACAAGTGGCGGCAGGTAATGCCTGTCGTAAGAGATGACTAAAATACCCAAATGATTCAAGAGGTTGCCAGCGCAATTTATAGCTTCTCCAGTCCAATTTATAGCTTCTCCAGCCCATTTGTCAACCTCACCTACCCGTGGCGAATCCTGTTATTGTAGAAGCCGAGGCTCTGGCGACCCCACGTTCCTCATGAAACTAAGAGGTGGAGGGGCGTTATGCCTTCGAAGGCTCAATGTGGTCATATTAAATCGTTCCCGAGATGGTAGGGCTTGTACCTTAATGGTGCTTGCTACCGGAACGTACCGGATCTTTATCCGGCAAAGGATCATCAACATCAATAACACTCTTCAAAACCTTCGCGGAGTGTCCTTATCGCTGCAAGAACAACAACAACAAAGATCTCTAATCTGCCTATTTGAACTTAAGTCATTTTAATGTTTATGCTCAGATAAAAATATTTTATTTACATCAACACTACTATCGCGTGCAAACGGAAAGCAACAAAATTTTGTTATATTTTACTACACACCTACGTTGACCGGCACATAGCTGAAGATGTACTCGTACTTCTTCTTTTACGCACGAGGAATTCTCTTAAATGGTTGAAGATGGCTGATGAAACCATCTTGAAAGGCTTTTACAAAGAAATTTAGAACAATATTAAATACATATAGACTACTATTTAGTAAGTAGTTGAATTAATACTAATATCGTATATCATTATTTTGTTAGAAATATATATGTACAACTTCTCTATATGTATCCCTATAAATTAAAATCGCATAATACCTTTTTGATATAATAACTCAGCACAGAAAATTCCGTTCTGAAAATATTTTTTTGTATTCTAAAGCTTAGCTATGTGAGACAGTTAATTTGATATAAAGTGAAGGAATCTAGAAAAAGGGGCGTGGCTATAAACCAAAATGCGCTAAAAATCGTAAACTTGTAGTTTACACAGCCTGAAAGCATAATCGAATCGCTCGATTGAAACATTTTGTACTTGCAATTAAAATTTTTAATATTTACTTTCGTTCTGCATCAAAGAATTCCTTTTCAATATAACCAAATTTGTCTAAGCAAAAAGGATATTAAAAAAAAACAGTTTGTGTGTTTGTTTGCTGCGGACCAAACGTTCAAACACGCGCTAAGCGACTGGCGTTCTACCACAACATAAACATACATCCATCTTGACTTAGACCGATCTGTCCGAAAACATCTAATTCACATTTGAATAGAGGAAACGAGAGGAAGATTAAAATAAGGAAGGAGAAAGAGATAGAGTTAGACGAATATAGAGGTGTCGGAGAAGGGACTAGGAGCTAGAGAGAGAGGAATAGAGATAGATATGGAGTGGAAAGGAGAGAATGCGACGAAGAGGAGAAAGAAAAGTAAGGGGAAAAGGAAATTGGGACGATAAAGAAGACAGGGAGAGAGTGTAAAGAGGGAGGGACAACAAATAGATAAAAACCAAGAACAGTAAGAGGAAATGGGCATTGGGATGATAAAGGAGAAGTGGGACAGGGATATAGTGTAAAGGCGGAGGGAATTTAAAAGATAGAAACCTCTTAAAAACCATATGGATAAACCAAAGTTAGGGCAGAACAACGTCAGAAAATTGTTTCAAAACTATTTTATAAAAAAGCAAAACTTTCTATAATGGAACAGAGGGTACTAGTATTTTTGTTTCGGTATGCTGCTCTCTATTTTTCTTAAATAAATAACTTTTTGCAATTCCATTTAATTTTTTTAAAACGGGTTTATTTAGCTTGACTTGACAGGCAGGCCGCACGGCTGCATGCACTGCGAATTTTGTAATTGAAATTTAAGTAACTTCCCGATAAGCTACAAGCTTTAAACTTGGAATATAGTTCAGGAGCCGATGACAATGCAATAATAAGAAAAAAATCGCCGCAAGTTGGCGCAAGGATCGAGATATTCGCAAAAATCGTATTTGTGGTCCGATTTGGCTCATATTTGGAACACATAATACATACACGAATAGAAATCGACCTATGAAAAACAATCGCCGTTAGGTGGCACATGGATCGAGATATTCGCAAAAATCGTATTTGTGGCCCGATTTGGCTCATAATTGGAACACATAATACATAGAAGAATAGAAAGCGACCTATGAAAAAAATCGCCGTTGGTGGCGATCGATCGAGATATTCACAAAAATCGTTTTGTGGTCCGGTTTGGCTCATATTTGGAACACAACACATGAAAGAAGAAAAAACGACTTATGAAAAAAATCGCTGCTAGGTGGCGCAAGGATCGAGATATTCACAAAAATCGTATTTGTGGTCCGATTTGGCTCATGTTTGGAACACATAATGCTGTAACGAATTTACTGAAATTCCCCTTATTTGCAACCTATTGCTAAGTTCGAATCACTGAACTGTTGAATAAATAACTCCAATATTTAATAATGCAAAATGGCCTTTATTAAAGTACTTCACAATAAATAACTCTACTATAGCCCGACAGATTGCGTGCTTAATCAAAACTGACTCTAGCGCCTCTATCTGTGGCTGCTTTTATACTCTTTGATTTACTCGTTCGCATCTTCTAGGCGCTTCCATTTCCAGAATCTACTAGTTGGCCATCAGCTATCAAATTTCTCAGCTGTAAGTACAATTGCACGATTTTATCGCTTCTCTCATTGCATGCTTTCGGGAGTATCTCAGATATATGCATGTGGTTGTGCGTTCCTTCTCAGCTGCGTATACGTACATGTGTGTAGAAATAATGATTGATTCGTTTATGTAGATACAAGTGACTGTCTGCTTTATTGTTGTTGTGACTTTATTTACTTAGCATCAGACAAGTAATGTGAGTATCACTTAGTGTCACTCATATTTGTCACAATACATACATGAATAGAAAGCGACCCATGATGCCCGATTTCGCTCATATTTGGAACAAATATTGCATACAGTCCGGTAGAAGCGACATCAACATATTTTGGAGTTGGAGGAGGGACAAGCATATGTGACGCAGAGTCGAGTAAAGTCTTTGGAAGGATTATGTATTGAGGACTTGGGTTGTAACAAATTGTCAGGAAAGAGTCCTTGTAATAATGAGTCACTAAATGAACTAAAAAGAATGAAAAATAATAGGCAATTAAATAAAGATTAAAAACTTGAAAATAAAATATATAAAAAAAAATTTTATTGAAAAACCAGTCATCAAACTCCTCATCAATCTAGGGCGTTGATCAGACAATTAAATAAAAGCGTTGGACGCCTAAAATTTCTATTGGTAATCATAAATAAAACCAACTGAACCTTAATCAGGTTATGCTACGCCTCACATTTTTAGAAATTTCACGCGCCCAACGCTTTTATTTAATTGTCTGATCAACGCCCTAGATTGATGAGGAGTGTGATGACTAGTAGCTAGGACCTACCTAATTATTTTGTAGCTTTTCGTATTATTATTACTTCATGTAAGCATTGTTTTCAATAAAACCGTTTAACTTCAAACTTTTTTTTAATTATTTCATTTTATTTTGCACATTTCCTTGCAGTTTTTTGATTGTTTCCTTAAATCGCCTACATAAATTTCAGTCCTACTCTTCCCAACTCTACCAGAAAGGGCTAGATGTGATCAATTACGCTGTAAACAAAAGAGATCAATCGCAAACCACTCCCTTTAGGGAATAGTCACGCGATATTTGGTAGGGGTATTACAATCAAAGAGTTTCTACTTATGCAGGTGTTGCCACATTGGGTATCTCTAAGAAGTTGCCACCTTTTCCAACAAATATATTTTAATATACTATCTTCATATATCCGCTGCTAAGTCGAAAACGGCTTGACTCACATTTGGTACAAAGGTAGCGCGCTACTTTCCAAGTCTACGTCTCATATTCTTTTGGTATCTTAACCTCACATCACCGCGTTAAGTTAAGAAAGACGCGCTTACCTTAAAAATACATGGCCCCTCCTTTCGCCTCAGGGGACTATCGTCTTAAGGGTGCACTTTTCTTCAACCGACGGATACCAGTTCAATCACAGGTGAAAAGCATGCGCTGTACGTCATTAAATGTAAACAAACGTTTTTACTAACCCTCTCCATTATCTTCGATCCTATTGTCGTCATGCCATTTCGACTCTGCAACTGGAACGCTGTTCGCCACACTACCACTGTTGTTGACATCTCCCACCCGCTATTCAAATGTTGTCGCTCACAGTTTCCATTATGTTTGCCGTCCCGTACTAGCGATCAGCTGTTCTTCAAGTGTTATCAATCGTCAGTGTAACCGAAACGGCTGTTACCTACCTACTGTAACTTAGCTTTTGCCCTACTGTTGCAGTTCTGATGCTATCAGATGTATGCCACCCCATATTTCCGATTAAGTGTCGTCGACCAGTGTTCAACCTACAACATAAGGAGTCTCCAATACGAGCCGCTCTCAACAACTTTTGTTCCAAACCGCCTCAAAATTTGTTTGGAATATCCTGCTATGCTAAAACTTGCAATAATTTGTAGTGTGTAACTATATTTCATTGTTGTTTTTTTTTGTAACTGAATGTATCCCCACCGTGGCGGCCACCGTGGTGTGATGGTAGCGTGCTCCGCCTACCACACCGTATGCCCTGGGTTCACACCCCGGGCAAAGCAACATCAAAGTTTTAGAAATAAGGTTTTCAATTAGAAGAAAATTTTTTAAGCGGGGTCGCCCCTCGGCAGTGTTTGGCAAGCGCTCCGGGTGTATTTCTGCCATGAAAAGCTCTCACTGAAAACTCATTTGCTTTGCAGATGCCGTTCGGAGTCGGCATAAAACATGTAGGTCCCGTCCGGCCGATTTGTAGGGAAAATCAAGAGGAGCACGACGCAAATTGGAAGAGAAGCTCGGCCTTAGATATCTTCGGAGGTTATCGCGCCTTACATAGAATGTATCCCCACCTACCCTACAAAATACATAGCCCTTTCATGCTACTCATTTCAGCTACATTCATAAAATATTCATATTATTCTACAAGCAAATTATCATTTAGCTTGAACATTGTTTAACTATGTTTCATATTTTTAAAACAAAAACAAAAAAAATTCTGCAGATGTGCAAAATAAGAATTTTAATATGTAAGTTAGCATAATTTCTTTTCGCATTGTCTAATTTAATGCATATTTTT
Organism: Eurosta solidaginis; assembly: GCA_029619165.1. Lineage (NCBI taxonomy): Eukaryota > Metazoa > Arthropoda > Insecta > Diptera > Tephritidae > Eurosta > Eurosta solidaginis. The sequence goes on from JARSSU010019014.1 coordinate 56,795, forward strand.
ATCTATTGTTACAAAAATAAGTTGAATTATCGCAATAATTATAAACTTCATTCTTTCTTTATGTTTTTTTCTCTTTTGTTATATCTGCTTCTGTGAATTGCATTTACGTTTGAATTTATGTTTACTTTTGCCTGTATAATTTCGGCTTTGTTTTATATTCTTACTTACGTATAATTGGTGCTGCTAATGCAGGTGAAACTAGGCGTCCTTCGCAGGGTCTTATGATATGTTCTATTATAAACAAAATGAAAAAGGAGCAAAGGGAATGTCTGCTGTCTACCGTGATGATCACACTTCCATGTAAGGAAATTTTAATTTGGTAACGTTACTGTAGTCATAATGGAAGCCAGCTAGGATAGGGAGACGCAATGTCGGCAAAGAAATCTTTATTTTCAGCGACAGCGAAGCTGCCATAAAATCTCTTGGCTCCTACTCGTTCCCAACATAACCGTGTACACCTCAGATGGGTCCCTGGACATAGGGACATCGAGGGAAACTGTACTCGCTAGGCTGGGTACAACCAGGCAGATTCTTCCCGACCATGAACGGTTAGGTATGCCCCTGGCCACAGGCAAGCTAATGCTAAAAGAACACATCCACCGTCAAGCCGACGAAATATGGCTACAAACACCGTGGGGTTAAAAGATCCCGTCCCGTGTACAACCTATGTAGGGATACAATTTCCACACTTGTGGGGGCACTAACTGGTCGTTGCCTTATAGTTAGGCATGACAGAAATGTCAGGAGCGCCTTATCGTCGATGTTGGACGAGTTGTAAAGAGGACGAGGAGGAGGAAATGATCTGCAACTGCCCGGAACTAAGCGGAGCACTTTATGGGTGCTCCATTTCTAGATAATCTGAGCCAGGTTGTGGAGCATGACGTCAAGGACCTGGTAGCTTTTATCAGGTCCCTCAAAATAGTTCGAAGAGGAAAGTTAATGGTGTATTTTCGTGGTATCACACGGGCCTAATATCACTGTTCTAAGTATGCCCTCGGGCAGCCACCTCAACCTAACCTAACCTAGGCTCTAGGCTTGATTTCCTATGCCACTCTATAGGTTGGGGGGAGGTACTACTAAGGGGCATAATGGTAGCCACGTATAATCGGTTTACGGTCGAACCTAAGAGCAAATGCCACCATCCCCTAAACCAATTGGCGAGTAGACATTTTGGTTAATGATGACGGCTCATAGCAGGGCTACACCCGCTCTTTAAGCTTGCCGGCTAAGGAAAAATTAATTTAAATTGCTATTGGCTTGTTTTTCATATAATCGCTGCGCCGCTTTAGTGGTAATGGTTTTTCTTGAAATTTCAATTCGAAGAGTCAAATAGACTAGGTTTCAAGATTATATGACGCATTTTGGGATTAAATAGTGGATTGTTCACGGAGTTAATCGAGGACTATTTGAGGATCATTTCGGAAGTTTCTGAAGTATGTATACATTTATACTTACTTAATTGGCGCTTAACCGTTTAAACAGTTATGGCCATAGATAAATTTATGCTTGTGAATTTAATTGTGCCATATTATATAAAAAACATTATTGTTAGGTAGGCTACATTAAGGTAATTTTATACCAGAGGGCGTGGTACCGCACTTATGTGCTAACAGTTTGTGGAGGTATATCTTTCGACTCACATGCTATAGCATTAGGGTGTGTCCAATTTATTGTTGAAAAGGCACATCCACTTTTTGAATCTATGGGTCATACTGAGTAATATTGTCCATGGGACCATAGGTCTGAGATGAATTTAGAGCCTCCTAATTTTGTTAGAAAATTTTATATCCCAATCCGAATCCGAATTTGACATTTATTTTCATGTGTTTTATTTGTGAGAGCCGCTATTCGGATTGGGATATAAAATTTTCTAGCAAAATTAGTGAGGCTCGAAATTCATTTCAGACCTATGGTCCATGGACAATATTACTCAGTATGACCCATAGATTCAGAACTGGATGTGCACCTGAAATTTTTTCCCTGTTGTTCCCCTAACAATTTGACCCGCCCTACAGAGCATATTGGATTTCGGTCCGAAGGCACACTTATTGACTTTTCCGAATATTCTGTTGGGCGGATACTTTTGAAAACAATATCGAGAAGTCCATGAAATTATATCAAATCAATCCCGTTATCGATCTCGAAATGAACCTAGAAAAGCCTCAAATTTATATCGAAATGAATCCGAAGGAAATACCGCAATGACCTCAAACTAATTAGCGAAAGGTTCTGGGACGATTCTGAAAAAGCCGCGAAAAATCATACCATCATGATGCCGAAATGGGTCATTAAGTGATTCCTAAATAATCCTGAAATGAGCCTGAAATAGTCGCGAATTGTTCCCGCAGCTAACGCGGAGCTGTACTATCGAAATCTCATATTACAAAGGCCTCAATAAATTAGCTGGGACATAGATGATACTAAAAGCTAACAATTGAAAAAATGTATTTTTAGACTAGAAGATAGATTATCTATCATACCTTCGCTTAGCGAACAGTAGTATTCAGTCTGGATTTTTGATTAAACGAGTTTTACCTTGTTACTTAAATTTTGTTGATTTTCAGAGAGGATGGATGATTGATGTATATTGAAACGATTTGCCGCCATCCCTTCCCAAATTTGGTTTGGAGATAAATCGGTTTCAATATTGTAACGAATTTGGGGGACTGCGATTACTATGTACCTTTTCTTAATGTTCGAATCGCTGAACTTTCGAATAAATAACTCCTATATTCAGTATTACAAAATGGTTTTTATTGAGATTGCTTTCGGAGTAGTAATTCACAATAACAATTTTACTTCACTAATAGCGTGTTTAAATCAAACTAATTAGTTATTCCTCAGCTTGCACTGCTTTTATATTATCTGTTGCGTCGTTCGCATATATCTTCTAAGGTCTAAACTTTTCACGAACATGCTTTCTGGAGCAGTTGTATCTCATACTTGGTTATTTAGCTATATGCGTGTGTATGTGTATGTGTGAGTAACAACTTCTGCTCTTAGCTGATGACTACATATGTGTATGTGAAATAATCTCTTCGGGTTCGAGTTGTTGATTATGTGTGTGGAATATTCTTCGTTGCCTTGTACATAAGCGTGACTGCTTGGTTTTTTGTTGTTGTGATTATTTACTGACATCATAGTGATGCTAATATTTGCAACAATATTGTTTCATCTTCGTTTTACTTAATGACGGTTTGAGTCATATTGGACTCAACTCAAATACGACATACTCCTCTAACCTTTAAATACAACCGTTTGCAAAAGTAAACTAAAATGTATTAAACTTAAACGAAAAGCTTTCTTTTCGTTACTCTTGAGTGCGCTCCAATTGTTTGTAAACAATTTAAAAAAATGGATATTTTTCATTCCAATTTGAGTTGCACTTTTCGTATTTCATTTAAAATTGTCCAATTCAAAAACTAAACTTTTGATTCCACAACAAAAGAACAAATAAATGACAGTCCCTCACAGAAGGCGAATGAGCATATTTGACCCTATTTTTTAGTGCATCCACTCCTCTCCTCGAAGCTTTTAAGCCGCGTATCTATCCGAGCGCTGTGGCTGATGCATTCCATATGCTGCATTGTAAGCCGAAATAGCAATTCGACCAGCAAATAACCAAAAAATAAATAACGCAAAGATGACATAAAAGTTGCAACAGAACGTATTGGGCATACGTACGAGGATTTTGTTGGGCAAAAAAAATTTGTTACTGTGATAAATATGAAGTGATATATTGTATAAGTGCGGCAGTACATATGCAGAGCTAGTTGAAATTCTGATAAAGCAGTGGGCTGAGAAGGATGAGCAAGAAAAAAAGAAAGTAAAATAAAATCTGTGTTTTGTAACCGCAAGCAATTTTTAATGCTGTCAACGTGACATGAGACTTTTTTGTTGTCATGCTGTTAACTTGAAACGACGCTGGGCTTTGCGTCCACTAGATCGGTTTCCGCATGCGAAATGAACTAAAACATGGCTAAACAAATAGACGAAAATAGGTTGGTTGTATTGGGTAACTAAAAAGGTTCGTGAAATCTGGAAAGATTTGTCTGAACGTTGTCTTCACCGTTTCCGCTGATTCTGTAACTCTCGTCGTCTGCTAAATTGATTGTCAAAGTTTTAGATAGTATAAGCTGGGTGCGTCGGCCTTATATCAGATTCCTTCCCTCCACGTTCAGAAAAACACTGATAATTATGCTTAAGTTTCTCCCAAAACATCTCTTTGGCAAAACTCATGAAAATTATAATGCACTGACTCTGAATGCAGTTCTAGTTAGGAATACTTCATCAAACGGAGGTGACCCACTTGAGAATCACCGCTCATCGATAAAGCTAATTTCGTATGGACACTGGAAGCTACCTGTGAACCCATAGTCAAATTTGCGCTCACAAATCAACGAGAACCAAACTATGTTCCTAATTCATTTGTATCGTCTCTCCCTAGGGGCATTGATTGAGAAATAAAAGGGCCTCACAATCCCATCGAATGGTGTCTATCGCTGCTATAATACAAAGGGTTTTATTATTCGGCTCCCGAAACATCTTTTAGGAACTGGGTGGCTATTTCACTGAACTCCGGCTGGAAACCATCTGGGTAGTAGGCCAAAACTATGTGTACCCTACATACAAGAATGCCGTATTAGATTTCCAAAAATATTAAGAGAAATGGTGACTGAAAAGTTGTTGTTGTTGTTGTTGTATTAACGATAAAGACACACCCGAAGGTTTTGGGGAGTGCCATGTTTTGTTGTTGTTGTAGCGATAGGGACACTCCCCGAAGGCCTTGGGGAGTGTTATCGATATTGATGGTCCTTTGCCGGATGAAGATCCGGTACATTCCGATAACAAGCACCATAAAGGTACTAGCCCAATCATATCGGGAACGATTTGGTATGACCACATGCAACCTTCCAGGCCGTAACGCTAGATCCATCAGGAGTTCGGGATCGCCAGAGCTTCGGCTGTAAATGAAACAGGATTCGCCACGGGTGAGGTTGACCATTGGGTTGGAGAAGCTATATATTGTGCTGCCAACCCCTTGAGAGGGTTGCGCTACCCATCCCCTTGACTCAGTTTGGTATTTTAATCACCTGTTACGACAGGCATACCTACCGCTGGTATATTCAAAGCTCCTGACTCGCTTGGGCTGGGAGTGTTACCGACGTTGATGGTCCTCTGCCGGATATAGATCCGGTACATTCCGATAACAAAGCACCATAAAAGTACTATCCCGACCATTTCGGGAACGATTAAACTCTTCAAAACCTTTGGGGAGTTTGGGGATGTCTTTAACGCTACAACAACAACAACAACAACAGCCACTGAACGACTCATGGTGAACCAGTTGAGTTGAACATCACTCCTATTCATTCGTGGAATTGCTGCATTGATACTGATTTCACAGAGGACCACCACATGTGAGGGGTGCAGACAAATTTAGTTCCGCAATAATGAGATATAAACGAGGCTTTTGGTTCATATTAACCATCTTTCCCTGGGGCCCAGATTGGGATTTTAACGTGCCAATGAAGTGCTATATCTCACTTAGCACTAAAGATTCTAGAAATTACTTAAAAATATCAGCTATTCTAAAAGTCTTTAATATTTTCGAAGCTTAAGTTTAAAAACCCTTAGCTATATTGTAAAAAAATCTTTGAAGCACACTTTTCGGCGAATTTAGAGATGACAAACCCGCAGCCTGAGCGTCTGTCATCTACAAAGAGTCGGCAATATTGTATGCCGTATAAACCCTGCGAACCCCGTTCACAGAGGCCAATACTAGAAACACGCAGTAGAGGAAAGCAGGGAGACGCGCATCACTCTGGCACATTTTCGATCTGGATGCTGTAATAAATTACACTATTACTTACCTATACTCAGCCCCGACGTACGCAGTGTATTTCCTGCATATTATGTATTCCCACAAGGCACCAACCATCTTGTTAATAGGTATGTGGTAAATTGTCGTCTCTTAAACCAATGTCTATTTGTTCCAACCCTATTGAAAGTGAAAGTTTCCTAGGACTTCCTTTTAAGGATATTGATGACAATTTGTGAGTGATCTCACCTATTCGATGGAACGAAGCACTGCCACAAGAAGAAGATAAACAGGTACGGATATATTCTAAACGCCTAAACTCCCTAGGTCAACTTGGTTCAGTTTAAACTATGCCGCCTTGCAGTTGTGTGCTATTGAGACAGCAGCTTCATTGACTAGAGCCAGAGGAGAAGTCTGTCGTATGTAACATTGCAGAGATCGATTAGAACCACCGACCCCCTGAGCTGTCTCAACTGTTATAATAACTTGACAGTGAGTTTTTTGTGCATTAGGTACCGTTTCCTGTGGGATATTTTGCAGTTATTTCCTTATGTTGAAAGAGGGTTTTAATGCGTCGAGCTTTTATTAGTTCCCCCATATATATTTAGGTCTCTGGTTATCTATGCAGATTGCGGTTGATATGTGGAAAAATTTGTGCATGGCTTAGCACTTTTAACTCGCCCATATACACATATGTATGTGTGTATGCATGTGCATCTGTTATATATATGTATGCGAAAGGACTTGTATAATTTCGTATATGAACTTGCATGTCAGGCATGTCCCACCAAAAACATTCAAGCTTAAAAGGTTTGTCGACGTGTAAGGGATACAAAATGATATAAGTTTTTAGTGTTCATTGCGCACATACACACATACATACAAACATATCAAGTGCTCAGTTAAACCACAAACACACAAAAACACAAGTTTATTCTGGTTTACTGATGTTTATGCCTTTTTGAATTAAGTAAAAGTTTATCGCCACAGGTATCTAAAGGCGCTTCGACTACATAGTTTTGACAAGTTAATACTTTTTCAAGTTTAGCAGTAGTTTTCCTTTTTGGGACTTTTTTGACCTTTTTTGTGCTAAATTATTTTTAGTTGGTCATTCGCAACTTTAGTCAAGTCATATTGAAGTCTTAACTAACAAACTGTTTTAAATCTCTAAAGACAACTTAAAGATTCTTTGCTTGTTATGGTTGTTTTTATGTACATATACATATGTATGTATGTAAAACACATCATCAAACTTCACTCTCTATACATCATCAAATATTTACATTGCGGTATGTATGTAAATACCTCTAAGCTCAATCAAGTTTGATTAGGTCATGCTTATCAAGTATTTTATTGAATTTTATCACGTACAGCGGGGGTGCATTATTTAAAGAAATTATTTTTTGCACAAATCAATCACTTTTGATTATATTATACTAGCAGACCCGGCAGAAATTGTGCTGCCCTAAATTTGGTCTATCTGCATACATTTTAATAAGCTTTTTCCGTCTAACTCTGCCCTCTTCACTTTTTCTTAATCCTTTTTTTCTCTCCTCCCTCCGTTTTTTCGCTTCATCTATCTCTATCTTTGTCTCACTCTATCTCTTTCTCAGTCTCCTTCTCCTTCCCTCTTTTCTCTTATCTCAAGTTCTTCTCATTCTTTTTCATCCCTTATTGCCAGTCCAAGAGGGTGGTATCTATTATTTAGTTTCAGTACCATTCCGAGTCCCAGTCCCACTCCGAGTCTCAGTCCCAGTCCGTTTCTGGTCTACTTCCCGGAAAAAAGGATCGTAAATACTAATATAGGCAAATTTATATACCAAATTTCAGGCAAATCGACTAGTACCTATGTAAATAGGTATGCGGGTATTATTAATTCATATCTTTATTTCGGCTTCGCATGCATATTTATCAGTATTGCCAGGTTGATGCGACTAAATCGAATATCGCAATGAAAGTTACTTTAAAGCTCTCAGCAACAGCTTTCATTTGATATCCATATTACAAACACATTCTAGGGGTACCCGGGTCCACGTTTTGGCCTATATCTCGAGACCCTAGTCACCAATAGGTATGAAAACTACCCTTTACTAAAGCATTCATCAACATCTTTCATTTGATATCCATATTGTATAAACTCTGTCTAGGGGTACACGGGCCCACGTTTTGGCCTATATCTCGAGACTCTAGTCACCCAGGGGTATGCAAATTACCCTATACTAAATCACTCATCAACAGCTTTCATTTGTTATCCATATTGTATTATCACATTCTAGGGGTACCCGGGTCCACGTTTTGGCCTATATCTCGAGACCCTAGTCACCCAGGGGTACGAAAAATTCCCCGGATCAAAGTACTCATAAACAGCTTCCATTTGATAGCCATATTGTACAAACACATCCCAGGATTACCTTAGCATAAAAAATATATTGAAGAATTAAATTTCCTTAGTGCACAAATATTAGCATATATGTACATACATGCAAAAGTACCAAAAAATAAAACTATTGTTTAAGAATTTTAAGGAAATGTTCAATATTTTTAACGAAAGAGTATTTTTCAAGAGATGTTTGCATTCTTAATCATTTATGTTGCATTAACTTGGCAAGAACGCATAAATATGTATGTACAAACATATGTAAAGCTGATATGATATGAAAAAACATACATACATCCATACATATAAATGTACTCCCGAAGTTAAATAACGCAGCGAATGCTATGTGTCGCCTCACTCAAAAGCAATTTGCGCGCACAGTTGACACCGAACAACCACACACACGGATGTTTTGGTAAACATGTTACTTTTGTTTAAAAATTTGGCTGATATAAGAAAGGAATCCAATATTTTGTTTCTTGATGAAGAACGAAGGTAAATATTTCAAAGTTTTACTGAAAAGCAGAATTTTTTAAATCCATCCATCCGTTTATGAGTTATAGCTGTGTAAACAAACATTTTATGATTTTTTACTACATTTTGGCAATTTGCCACGCCCCTATAATATATGCCTTCAAATTATATTAACTGTACCATCTCACGTAGCTAAGCTTTCAAATACAAAAAACCGTTTTAAAATCAGAGCATTCTATATGAAGTTATGTGCATACATGGGATTTAGCGACTTTATTTTATAAAACTTATAGATATAGATATAGATGTTGTTGTTGTTGTTGTAGCAATGCTCGCCCCACCTAATAGCAGCGACCGATCACAAATTGTCATCAATATCCTCTAACGGGAGTCCAAGGAAACTTGCCGTTTCAACAGGGGTGGACCATAAGGAAAGGGGTGTTAGAGGCGTTGGTTCCACATTACAATTAAAGAGATGGTTGGTGTGTATCGTGTGGGACACATTGCAAGCGGGGCATACATTTTGTATGTCGGGGTTGATTCTGGATAGGTAAGAGTTTAACCTGTTACAGTATCCAGAACGAAGTTGAGCAAGAGTGACACGCGTTTCCCTGGGGAGTATGCGCCTCTTCCGCGAGTTTTGGATATTTTTCTTTAAGTAGTGGATTCACCGGGCAATTCCCGGCGTAAAGGTCCGACGCCTGTTTATGGAGTTCACCAAGGACCTGCTTGTGTTTTTTCGCTTCATACGGCTGGGTTCTCAGGGGCCGTATTTCCTCAAAATGCTTACGGAGATGACTCCTTAAGCTCCTAGGCGGTGCTGGTTCATCAATCAGATTTCTGTTGGGATGCCCAGGTTTCTGGGTATTCAACAGGAACTGTTTGGTCAGCATCTCATTTCTCTCACTGATGGGGATTATTCTCGCCTCATTATGCAGGTGGTGTTCTGGGGACATAAGAAGGCAACCCGTGGCGATTCTGAGAGCAGTATTTTGGCAGGCCTGTAGTTTCTTCCAGTGGGTAATTTTTAGGCTTGGCGACCATATGGGTAGCACGTAATCGGCTGGCTAATTGCTTTGTATGTAGTCATGAGCGTTTCTTTATCTTTTCCCCAGGTACTGCCAGCGAGGGATTTGAGGATTTTGTTACGGCTCTGAATTCTCGGAACAATTGCGGCTGCGTGCTCACCAAATGTAGATCCTGATCAAACGTCACACCAAAGATTTTGGGGTGTAGGACAGTCGGTAGCGTAGTGCCATCGACGTGGATGTTCAAAATGGTCGACATTTGGGACGGCCATGTTGTAAATAAGGTCGCGGAAGATTTAGTCGGTGATAATGCCAGGTTTCGCGAGGCGAAAAAACTGGAGAGAACAGGGAGGTAGTCGTTTATTTTATTGCATAGCGCATCGATATAGATAGATATAGATTATTTACAATAACCTAGTGAAATACGCAAAAAGTCTGGTAGGCATCCAGAATAAGTCCCACGGCATTATGAGACTAAATCCCCTTGTCACCCCTGTCTATTGAACGAACTGCTCAATTTTGTGTGACCTTGATCTTGTTCACACTGAATTATGTTGTTTTTGTATACCAAAGTTATTTATCCAAGAGTAATCAGAGTATTGTCAAAAATGTATCGAAAATTCTGCAACATGTTATCGAAAAGTAGTCGTATAGTATTTGTCTCTGGTAAAGATACCTCTATTGTGGTTTAACTTAAACCCCTGGGCGAGCTCTAGCTGACTTAATAACATTCGTTTACTTTCTTTATTTACACATCCAATTTGCGGGTACTTGGTACTCTCGCCCTTTTTCTAGGTTAGCTTGATCAAACAATTCTATGTGGGATTTTGTATAGTTTCGGAATCTTTTCGATATCAATTCGATACTATCCGCTGATCATTTATGGATTTTCTCTAGGCTGTTTCGAGCTCATTTTAGGGCTATTTCTAAATAACAGCGGCACTACTTCGTAATTTGTGGACCGTTTAGAGATAGTTATTTTGGGATAATTTTCGTGATAGCTTCGGGAGTATTTGGGGTAGATTCGCGGATTTACTCGGGACTATTTCGAAATGGTTTCCGGAATATTTCGAACCGTTTAGAGATTGTGTTCGGGATCTTCTCGGCTATTTCAATATTATTTCAGGACTATTTAGGAAACATTTCAGGATTGCTTTTTAGGTTATTTCAAGATTATTTCAGAGCCTTTTAGGAATTGCCTTCAGAACTTTCTCGTATCATTTTCTGGGTTGTTTTCGGAATAGTGTTGCAATAATTTCGAGACTATTTCGTAATTGTGTTTGGGATCTTTTAGCAGCTATTTCAAAATTATTTCAGGTCTATTTAGGGAATATATAGGAATTGATTAAGAGATCCTTTTGGGGGATATTTCAGAACCTTTTAGTAGTTTATTGCGAAAAATTGTCACATCAGTCTCTCGGTTGCTTTCGGTATGGTATCGCAATCGTTTTGAGACTATTCTGTGACCATTTCGGGATCATCTCCGGAAGATTTCACCTATTTTTTCTAAATTATATCACGAATAATTTTGCTGTGTTCCTAAATTGTTTTTGGAGCTATTTTGAGGCTTTTCCAGATTCATTTCGGAACAATTTCGGAATTATCTGCAGATATCTACGGGATTGTTTTTGAGAACATTTTATGACTAATTTCTTGCAGTTTTAAGATTCTTTTCGGAGTCATTTCGGAGATATTTCACGATTGCTTTCGAATATTTTAAAACGAATTTAGTGCAAATCCTCTTATTTGCAATCTTCTGCCAACGTTCGAATCACTGAACTGTTGAATAAATAATGTTGTTGAATTGTGATGCCTCAGCCTGTGCCGCTTTTATGCTCTTCGGTCTCCTCGTTCACCCATTTCTCCTAAGGTATAGTAATTTCGTGAACCTGATGCTTGTTTACTAGCTGTATACACGTATTTTTGCAATTTGTATCCATATGCGTGTGTATGTGTGAGCGGTTGATGATGACATGCGCTTGTGAGTATCTCTCTCTGTTGCCCCGCACGTATGTGTGTAATTTGTTTACGTACATACGACTTACGTTACGTACATGCAGCTTGCTTTATTGTTGTTGTGGCTTTATTTACTTAGTATCAGATTAGTGATGGGAGTATCACTGAGTGTCACTAATATTCGTCACAATATGTTTATGTGGCGTACTCCGCCAACCACACCCAAGGTCTTGAGTTCATATATATGTATATCTTCTATATTTTTTTTATCGTTTTCAAACTATTTCGGGACGATACCGAAACTATCGCCGCCAAGTACTGTAATTTATGTCCAGCGATTGGCTCGCCGTGAGAGGAAATATTCTTCAACATAGAACCAGGGTGGGCAAAGAAGTAGTTCTAAAAGCAAAGGGAAAAGATAATTGGGAGAGAAAGGCGTGAGCCCGAGGAGCTTCAGCAGTTGGCTATAGTAAATAATAGACGAAAAAGCAGTTGCTGGCGGAAGGTTTTAAAAGAGGAAATATTACATTAATTTCATCTTCTTCGATTGTCGGCTCATGTTCAGCATCTTCCCTGTGTGCTACAGAACTGCTTCAATTTAAGGGGCAAAGAAGTGTTCGCCTCACAATCTAAGCATTCACTAAACATCATCTACCAGTTCGTCGCTTTCGTTAGTAATAGAACTCGCCCAGGGCTGGAAATCTACTATCTTTCGCTGAATACTGTGGCGAATATTTGCAGTTCTATACATCACTATTCCGCTAGTAAATAAATGCACAACAACAGCAAAGTAAGCAACCACACATATGTACATGAAAACATCAAAGCAAGAATCCACACATACATGTAAAAAGTGAAGCTAACCGCTAAGAGAATAATTCACATGATTCATAAGCGCCTGTTCGAGAAGGTTGTTCATGAAAAGTCTAGACCTTAGGAGAAATTGGCGAACGAGGTAGCCGAGAGTATAAAAGCAACGCAAGCTGAGGAATAATGGATCAATTTGATTATATCACGCTATTAGTGAAGTACGCGAGTATTGTAATTGTACTACTTCCACAGCAGAGTTGCAAATAAAGGAGATATTGCTATACTGAATATTTGAGTTATTTATTCGATTCGAACGTTAGCAGAAGCTGCAAAATAATCAGGAATTTCGCAAAATTCGAAACAATACTTTGCCACTACTCCTACTTCTAAGTAATTTTTAAAGGAGAGCTGGTTCCTACCAAAAGTATGGAGCATCCTCACTTATTATGTGTTAATCGTCCGAAGCCATCCTGGGTTGCATATTTAAATATATGTAAAACTTGAACTCAGATTTATAAGCTGTCCAAGTATTTATCAAATGTCAATCCATCATGTGTCAAATAAATGTCCAAGATACCAGCAAACGACTATGTGTCCCCTGGGTTCTAATTGCCTAACAAATTGAAGTTTCCGATTGACGAAGAACACTGGGGATGGGTGAAAGGGCGTTATAATAAAAATGAAACTGTTTTGACATGTCAAATATACGAAAGCCCACCTGTGTAGTTAATACACTTTTCCTCACCAAAACGGTTGCCGGGTGAAGAGACTATGAAAAGCAGGTAGGCCCTTAAAAGGAATTAGCGCCGAACAGGAAATGAATTTGGTGATCGTTGTATACTTTATGACGTTCGTTTATTTTTAAAGCTGAAGTATCTCTCAGTCTAACCGGAGGCCCCAGTAACGAACATTGATTAACAACACTACATATATTTATGAGCTAGTGTGTTAATAGCTCAGCAACTTTTCGTACCAATGAGAGCTGAGAGGAAGGAGATAGTTCGCGATAGTGTCAGTTAAACGTAGCTGAAGAGCGATAATAGTTTAAAGGTAACTGGTCGGCCACGGCTACAGAACAGCGGACGATCGACAACAGTTGAGGGACAGCAGGATGGCACACTGTTACGATGTGATTGAGCCGCAGAGGAGGTGTGAAAGTCTTGAATGTATGGATTGAATTACAAATCACTATACTTCAAAAGTTCGCTTCAGATGCCTTCTGAACAACCCCAATGATACTTAAATTGGTTTGAATGAGTTGTTAATATGGGACAGTAGGTAGAAATTACTACGTGTACAAAGAGGGTTTCATCCCAAAGGACAATCCTTTTTTATGCTGGCTACCGCAGTGTACATTTTTCACCATAAAACCAGCGTTTTGCAAGACTTTGCCAAAAGAAAATAGGTTTCGAGTAAGGTAGTGATGTGAAGCTTAATCGAAGATTGGTGAATATGACGCCTATAGCTATAGAAATTTAGTAAACCTTTTTATTTTTTATTGATTTATTACGAAGGACAGTCCCACTTTGCCAGGTTTCTTTCCTTTGGTGTAATCAAATGCTTTACACTGCATTCGGACTCGTATCGGGCTAAAGAACTTCTATATCATCAGCACGCTTCAAATCTTCTAGCTCTGCTTTTGTTGTTATTTTTCACAGGGGAAAAAATCTAGATGGCCCGAAACCCATTTAGTTTAGAGTTACTTTTCTCAGCTAAATCTAAAGCCTTTAAAAAGTAGCCGCGCTATCATTTATAACGCACCACACCAGACTCTCGTCAAAATATGAAACCAGAAGATGATTTATTATGTGACTTGAGGGCGGGTGTACGTAGCAACGTAAAAACCTTTTCGCTCAAAAGCTTTATTTCGGTTATGTTAGCAGAGGGACATAATATCTTAAGTTTTCCTTAGCCTAAGTCTACCTCCCTCCCGACTTTCATACCACTAAAGGCTCGAATCGGTATCCTCTGAACCCCAAACCTTTGATGTTGTTGTTGTAGCGATTAGGACACTCCCCGAATGCATTGGGGAGTGTTATCGATGTTGATGGCCCTTTGTCGTATGCAGATCCGGCACGTTCCGGTAACAAGCACCATTAAGGTACAAGCCCGACCATCTCGGGAACGATTTGGTATGACCACATGAAACCTTCTGGGCCATACTTCCCGCCAACCTCCTAGATCCATGGTGAACTTGGGGTCGCCAGAGCTTCGGCTATTAAAGAAACAGGATTCGCCACGGGTAGGTGAGACAGACACTTGGGTTGGAGAAGCCATATATTACGCTGACAACCCCTTCAAACTACACAACCCCTTGATTAAATTTGGTATTTTAGTCGCCTCTTAGGACAGGCATACCTGCCGCGGGTATATTCTAGGCCGCCTACCCTTTGATAAGGGTAGACGGTGTAAATCAGACTTCTAAGAGTACGCTCATGTTATGTTGAAGCCTCGATACCAGCTGTGAGTGGTGCTTCTAAAATTCTGCAGGTGAACTCATGTAGTGTTCATGTTGTAGCAATCGCAGTTTCAATCACGGCTCTACTGAACATCCTGCCTCATTCTTCACCTAAGACGTAGCTGAAACTTAGTTGAGTTGCAGCTGGACTCACGTGAACGTTATCCTACCACTCTAAGATCATCTATGCTGGCATCGAGGCTCCAACAGAAACGCTGCTGATGACTGTGTAGGACGGAAATTTAAATTTTGAAGCTGAAGCTTCATACAAATTCAACGAAGTTGGGTGTTTGCAAAGTTTAATTGAGCCAAAATGCACACCAGTATTATCCTTCAAACCACAAATATTCAATATATACATGAGGCTCTTGGGCCTGCAGTGGTCTGCAAAGATATCTGTTTACATTCACAATTAGAGCTTTGATTACCATGCCAAAATTTCTCTTTAAGATTCATTTCATACTCCACGACAGTATGTGGACATATGTCGAGTAATGTGTCGGGTCTGACTGGCCTTATATCCACTGATCTTGCTGCTAGACTGTTCCGGTTTCGTTACTCTCAGTAACTATGTGATCAGGTACCCAGACGAGTAAACTTGCGGTACATTGAACTTGGCACATTTTCTAGAAGTTATCATCATTCCTCACTAATTGGTTTTTAACCGATTAAAGCCATTGCACAAAAAGTTACCTCAGCCATCCCTGCCTCAAATAACTTTCGCCACAAAGTCAATTTTTCCTTTACCTGTTTTCTCAAACTTCCTGAAGGTCTTCCTTTTATTTGATTGCAAAATCCGTATGTAGATAGGAATACTTTTTGGAATGGAGCTTTTTTATCCATTCGCATAACATAACCTATCCAACGCTGATTTTGAGCCTTTAGTTGTTGTACTAAGTTAATATCTAATCGAAGCTCATTGAATTCCTCTCTAGCAACATTTCTTTGAAATACGCCGTTGTCATTATGCTAAGAGCCATGTTTACTGGCTTAGAATACACCGGCGGCAGGTATGCCTATCGTAAGAGGCTAGTAAAATACCAAAATGATGCAAAGGGTTGTGTATGGCAAGAGGTTCCATCGCAATTTGTAGCTTTTCCAACCCAATTTTCAAACTCAACCACCCGTGAAAAATCCTGTTTCTTTATTAGGCGAAGTTCTGGCGCGATAGGCGGGATGGCCTAGAAAGTTCTATGTGCTCATATTAAATCGTTTCCGAGATGTTCGGGCTTCTAACTTAATGGTGCTTGTTACCGTAACGTACCCGGCCTATATACGGCAAAGGAATATCAACATCCACAACAATCGCCAAATCTTCGAAGAGTGTCTTTTTCACTACAACAACAACTAGTCAAAAATCAGGACGGCAAGAATAGATACTTTAGAGCGGATAACGCTGTATCTCTCAATTGCCTACCCAGTGCAAAGTAGCACTTGTTGGCAACAATTATTCTCTGTTGGGTTGGATATGCTGGCATTGCTGTCGCTGTTAATGCTGGTATGCAGATAAACGTAGCCTTTCAATATTTCCAATTTATAGCCGTTATAGCTGCCAAGGCAACAACGACCTCAGATGGGAGCAAGTAATTTGCAATGTCGTTGCTCAAAACAAGACTCACTTTTTTCGCCGCTTTGTCCAGTTCAAGAAAGGCAGACTTACGGCGTGCTGAATTACAACAGCCTCCGCCACATATAGCGATTTAGATCGCTAGGATTATCTTCTCCAATATTTGGTTAACAAAATCAAACGATTGGGAATGGACTTGTCAGAAGCCTCGTTTGGTTTCGAATACTAGTAAGGGAATCAACCTCACCTTTTCTCTGTTTTGAATTATGCAATCAGCTTTCGTACTAGTCCTCTGGGAGCATTCTCTTACAGAACGGTGTAAGCGTGGAAGCATATATCTTTAACCCCGCTAAGGCTATTGTAACGAATTTTGGGAATTTCCACTTATTTGCAACTTTCTGCTAACGTTCGTATCGCTGAACTGTCGAATAAATAACTCCAATATTCTGTATTACAAACTGGCCTTTTTTAGACTACTTTGGGAGTAGTACAATTATACTTCACAATTGTACTTCACTTCGCAACTAATAGCGTGTTTAAATAAAGCTGATTACTGATTGTTCAGCTTGCGCTGCTTTTATACTCTCCGTTGCTTCTTTCGCATATTTCTCCAACGGTCTAGACGTTTCACCTTCTAGAACTCCTGTATCTCCTGCTTGGTAATTAGTTATATGAGTACATGCATATTTGTAGTTTATAGCCATATGCGTGTGTATGTGTGAGTAACTACTTCGGCTGATGACTACATCTTCGTCGCCTTCTACATAAGTGTTGCTAGCTTTAATGTGTACATGTACATAAGAGTGGCTGCTTCATGTTTTTGTTGTTGTGATATCTACTAACAGCTTAGTGATGCTAATATTCGTCACACTATTTAAGAGTGCCAGCAAGCTCTGAAAAACGACTGCATCGACGAGGAATATCCTGTAGGTATATTTTTGAACAAAGAAATGTATTGTAGAAGGTTTAAAGAGCCTAAAATGCTTGGTCATAGGAAAAATGCTCTACAGTGATGCTAAAAGTGCGAAAACTGGTCGCCTAAGTATCAACGCAGTTTCACCAAAGCATGCATTTGTCTCATGGTTGAACCTCTGCTCTACGTGAACGACCTTCAATGGCAGCAGTCATCTCAAATGCACATAAACTAATACATACAACTTTTTTCTAAAATTATCCACTCCCCCCACGCCATTTGAGACCCTAAAAAATGTTATTACTCACCCTGCTACGCAAATGTCCTTCTGCTAAAGAGTTTTTTTTTCAAATTAGACATGCACTGGGCTCATAAACTTCTCTGCATGATATTTTCATATAAATGCACGTAAAATGATATGCTAACCGTTGTCGCTTCTAAAACCGAGCACAGCCTTAGGCGCTTAAACGTGTACTTAACGTTAGAGCTTCGTCATACTAAAAAAACCGGCTCATATTTCTTTGGCTTTGTTCTCAATCAAAAACTCATTTGATTTTAGAGTATGAATGCATGTGAGCGAATACAAACCTGGCAACGCTCGAGTTCATACCTCGGCTTGGGTTGTTTTTAGGTCTGCAAATGATATAGGCAACTAATGTACATACACTAGCGCACTCACACACACACACATATACAATGAGTCATATAGTTCTTATGCAAAAACAATGTAATTACGCTTGCAAGCACAGCAGTCAACATTGAGAATCTTTGTGTCATGCCGTGTGTCAAACCTTGACAATAACCCCAACTTTGCATAAATCTACAATTACTAACTATGGCACCCTGTGTCGTTCAGTCAGCTAAAGCAGACGGGCGCATGAGAGTAACAATTTGAAATGAACTCCCAGGATGGCAATTGTATCTTAGTAGGGAAATGCTAAGAACCAAACACAGGCAGATGTACAAGGAGCTGAAAATAGTTGGTAGAGCACACGAGGGCTGCCTTATTTCGGTTAAGAGTTGGTATACTGTTTTTCGAAGCATATACCGTCATATGGAGGTCCTAGATATATGTATGTGTAAAAGACGTCTTAATCTAAACTAAATTTCATATGTAATATGGACAAGCGTCTCTCCGAATTACTGACGATCAATAGCGCAGAATCATTTGAAACACTTCTTGAATGTCGATGAGCAAATTGTTAGCTTCTCACCACATCAGCGCACCTGCCATGCTTCCCGAATTTGAGAGGAACCGGTCGTGTGGTCCTCCTATCGGAGCTGACAAGATCAGTAAGACAATATACCTCTCCTTCTTATAAAAATTGTCTCAACCGATTTGAGTCTTGCTCCTTTCTTTAAATTTTCCTACAAATTGGCGAAAGGGAACCTACATGTTTTATGTCGACTCAGAATGGCAGCTGTAAGACAGATGAATTTTCACTGAGAAGATTTTTCATGACAAAACTATTAAATTGAAACATCTCTTCCTGAGTAGCGGATAATCTCTGCTGTGCTCAGGATATTTTTCCCTGTTGCATGTACAATATATGCTCGGTCTTCTTGTTTAGTTGAAAGATGTTGCGCTGACCCCCTTCCGTTGGCCGATATACATTAAGCACCTTCCGATCATGTGTCGGTAGATTTGGGTTCCAACTCTACAGTATGCGCAGCGTGTCCTCGGACTACATTACGCATGAGATCCATCTTCGATGTTCACTCCAATTCGCGCGTTCATGTCTTGCCTTTGCAGGCTTTGAACAACTTCCTCCAGCCACTTCAAGCTCGCGTTGTTTTCGCACGTTATAATCTTTGCACCATTGTACTACGCCGTCTAGTCAAAGATTGGAAATGGCTTAGTGGGTTCTTTTTGAATCTTCTTGGGCATTGAACTCCCTTTCTACAGATCACCACTCTCTTTATACAGATCTCGATCTTTCGTTAGATATCTGTCCAAACGGATTGCTACAATCAACCAGCGCCACTCAATGACTGCCTGACCACCTCACGCATCCTCGCAGAAGCAGCCAAAATCTTAGTGTTAATTCCCTTTGCTAACTCCGAGAAACCCGGAGCGTTAGAGTTACCTACCTTTAACTTACCTCTCCCTTCCACATCTGTTACTGTCAAACCGCCACTTTTCACGTCCTCTCTTTGATCTACAGCTTTCAAAATTGTTGATTTCGAGGTAGTTGCCATATCGCTATTGAGTTTTATCTGTCGCGTTAGACCCACTGGTCTTCTTTATGTGGCTAACTTGCCTCGCGGCGCTGAGGCTGGGTCCTTTCTGCCTCTGGAAAGCAGGCTTGTCGCCTTTAGCCAAACGTTGCCTTTTCATTCTTTATAATAAAGGCGCTGTTGAGTTCGGCCAAGCTCGCACACCATCGACAATGAGCCTATTGGTCGATAGAAACCAAAAGACAACTAAGTTCCTTCGGCAGCCATAACGGGTGTAGAACTATCGCATCACTCTATGTTCATTCCAAAAAAGTAATGGAAAGTCTACAACACAACCGTACCTATATTTTGAAAACATCAAACTACATGAACCTTCGTTGGATATTTGCCTACACCACTTGAGAAATATTCAATTTTCAAATATATCTTGCAATACTATGCGATTCCCAAACTCGCCATTCAATTAGCAAACCCTCGTATTGTGGTTAGTGAAGCGCGCAATGTTGAGTTGCATGAGTTGTTGTTGTACATTGAAAAGTTTTCCACTCAACACCCATACAAACAAATACAAACAAAACCATACAAACACACCAACTTTCTCAGTTGAACACTTCAAACTTTTTCCAGCACCCACAAGGATGCTTGTCTAGCAAACTTCTGACATTGTGGCAAAAGAGATACAAAAAAAGTAAGAAAAAAGATACAAAAAAAGATGTATAGGCACTGTTAGTAGCCACAAGCAGAACAACAACAACAAACAAGACCAAAAAGTCACGCAAAACGGCGACAAACGCAAAAAGTCAGAAACGCAAGCCTGAACTCGACCATATCATTCAGCCTCAGTTGCCTCATTGGCGTCATGTCAGCGGCTTAACGCATACACCTCAGCTTGTCAGCGTCAATGGCGCAGCGTTTTTGTAGGCACCGACGCACCCGGCACGTACACGCACATATCCTCGGCACCACTTTTGCCTAATTGGATGTTGGGATGCCAAACAATTTTTATTTCTTTTAACGTTTCTTTTTTTGTAGCTCGTTTTTCTTCCTTTTTGTTTTCCCCTGCTCGATTTCGGTTCGATGTCATGCTTTGGGTGTACCATTTGCTGCTTTGGTCGGTGGCTCAGTTGCTTGATTCTTTGGTTACTTTGACAGTGTGTAATGAAATTCTATTTTGTTGCGCAACAGTTTAGGCTATGGTTCTGTCATCCAAGTTTTATGCAACATCAGCTGTTTTAGACGGTCACTGCAACTGACACGGCATGATTTTGTTGAGGGGAAAAAAATGCCAGTAAAAATTATACATGCGTGCGTGCGTCTACGTTTACATTAAGAAAGTAATTTAGTGTCTTTTAATACATAGCTGAAACAAATATTAATTCAAGGAATAATTTATTTCTTAGACCAGGCGTAAATAGTTAACGGGATAACTGAATGAACGACAACATAAAAAGTACATATGAAACAGTGCAGTGTAGGCAATAAACTTTGCAGTAACTCAGAACAGCTTTTTCTTAAACTCTGGCAATCAGCCATAAACCTGAGTTTAAGTTTTACATATATTTAAATATAAAACCAGGACGCTGTGGGACGATTGACACATAACAAGTGAGGATATTCCATACTTTTGGCAGGGACCAACTCTCCTTTAAAAAATTACGAATTCTGGGAAATTCCTATAATTTTTTGCTTCTGTTAACGTTCGAATCGAATAAATAACTCAAATATTCAGTATACCAATATCCCCATTTATTTACAACTCCACTTTGGCAGTAGTACAATTACAATACTCGCGCACTTCACTAATAGCGTGATAAATCAAACTGATTCATTATTCCTCAGCTTGCGCTGCGTTTATACTCGCAGTTTCCTCGTTCGCCCATTTCTCCTAAGGTCTAGGCTTTCACTAACAACCTTCTCGAACAAGCGCTTATTTATTTCTCTTTATGTATCTGGTATTCACTTTTGTCTTCTAGTTACATGCGTGTGTATGTGAGTAATAACTTCTGCTCTTAGCTGCTGACTAAATGTATGTACATATGTGAATTATTCTCTTAGCTGTTAGCTTCGTTGTTTACATGTATGTTTCGATGCTTGTTTTCATGTATATATGTGTCGTTGCTTACTTTGCTGTTGTAGTGCATTTATTTACTAGCAGCATAGTGATATATAGAACGGCTAATATTCGCTACAGTATTCAGCGAAATATAGAACAGATAGCCCTGGGCGAGTTCTATTACTAACGAAAGCGGTGAACTGGTAGATGATATTTAGTGAGTGCTTAGATTATGAATTGAGCACTTCTTTGCCCTCTTAAATTGGAGCAGCCCTGAAGCACGCAGTGAAGATGCTGAACATAAGCCTACAATCGAAGACGATGAAATTAATGTAAGTTTTCCTCTTTTAAAACATTCCGTCATCAACTACATTTTCGTCCATTATTTCTGCCACCTGCTGAAGCTCGTCGGGCACACGACTCTCGCACACATTAATCTTTTTTCCTATCAGACGTCTGTGTTCCCTTTGCTTTTTTTTTCTGAAGATGGCCAAGTTGATAGCTGGATCTTGTCATGCTGGAACCTGGTACTACACATAGCTATGCTTCGATCCACGTTGAAATCGGTCAACCACAACCTGTAGAGAGATGTCATATCGTGGAAGCTGAATTCTTGAACTATTGGACTAGAACTGCTCCCTTGCCCACTCTGGTTCTGAATTCGCTAAGCATGCATGCCATGGCTTACTTAGGTTAGGTTGAACTGTCCGATTAATAAAGACCTCACATAAACTGAATGTGTCTATAGTGTTGCCAGAATTTGTTTGACGGACAAACGGAAGAACCCCAATCAGGTACCAGGACTTATGTTATGGAATAGCTCTATGCTCCTACAAATACTAAAACTTCTCTAGGACCTAGCCTATTTGCTATGACCTTGACCTCGCGAGCGCAGGACATGAACACGGAACGTGCTCAACCGTTTCTTCCGTTCTTGCTGTCTCTTCGGCAGGTCATGTTATTGATGACACTGCCCGGGGATAGGTCGCCAAGTACCTCTTCTACCCTCCTCCGTTGATAGGAGAAGTGCCCGCATTCGAAGAAGGTTTGGCGTACATCTTTTATTATCCCACAGTACAGGCAGCTCGGGTTGTCAACCTTGCCCATTCTGTGCAGGTATTTGCGGAAGTAACCGTGTCCCGGTAACAAACTGGGTCAGGTAAAAGGCTACCTCTCCGTGTGGTCGCTTCAACCTAGATTCGTCAGGGATTAGTTTCTTAGTCCACTGTTCTTGCCAGCGTCGAATAGATTATTCCCGCGCCTGTAAGGCAACAGCAGCTCGACTCGCTTGCGATCCGTTCTGGTATATTGCTTTTCTTTCTTCAGCGAGAAGATATATCGGTATGGTTCCCGCAACGACTAGGACAGCTTCAGCCGAGACCGTGCGGTAAGCCGAAGTTATTAGCAGCGCCCCTCTGGACTGAGGTCCGGTATTTAATTGCGTTCGCCCAGATTTCTGCACCGTATAAGAGTATAGAATCCCTGGCTGATGCAAGCAGCTTCCTTGTGCATGGCTTTGGACTACCTGTGTTTGCCATTAATCTACTCAAATTCGCTATTGTGCGCGCAGCTCTTTCGCAGGCTCCTCGTATGTGATCCGAGAAGGTGAGTTTGCTGTCTAACCTCAATCCCATATATTTCGTTTAAGTGAGTGTTTCTATTGACTGGTCTATTGGCAACCATCATATTCCTGGTAGTGGGAATACGTCTCTTTGTGAGGATGACGATCTCCGTTTTTGCTGTTGCTAGCTGGAGACCGTGCTCAGCCATCCACCCATTTACATTACGCATGATCTGGTTTAGTTTTAGCTGTGTCAGCTCACAGCTTGCTGCTGTTATCACAGCGGCCACGTTTTCTGCAAAAGCAACGAGGAAGATGCTTTTTGGCATATATTATCGAAAAAAACTGTCGTAAGTTATATTCCAGAGATGGGGACCTAGTACGAACCCTGGGCATGCTCCACCTGTTATTTTTACCTTTTTAATAACGAGGCCTAACTTATAAGCATATGTTGCCAGAAGGCAGTGGCCAGTTAGTATGCCCTAAATCTTCTGCCTTCAGATATATGAGCAACTTTGTGAGGATAACGTCGTAGGATTTGCTCATTCCTTAGACATTTGTGGCTGCGGGCTTTCCTGCTTGATGGATCACATGCAATGTTTCCTTTTGATTTCTTCCAAAGCGCATTGGAACGTTTACCATCGAACATTGAAATTTAAGTATGTAGTGCGCCAGTTATTATATTAACAATATTTTTAATAGATCAAATGTTAAAAGATCTTCCAAAACCTCATACTTGAAATTTTTTCTTTCTTTTCAGGTAAGCTATCTTAAAAACTTAAACACACCTCACAAGTAACATATTACTTTGTATCTTTGGAAGTATGTAAGTAGAAATTACATAGTGTAAGCTTTGAAATTTGTATGCACCTTCGCTCACTCAGACGACGTTATCCAACGACCCAAGCGTAGATGATCTGTGTAAACCTCGATGAATTCTTTGGCCCATCTTCCTCTGTAGAAGTAATCCTCGATTATGAAGGCGCAACGGCAAGCGAGCATCCGAAAAGTTGGCGGGAGTTTTTTGCCAGTAGGACTTTATTCATTTATTTTATGTCGACATCAACTAGATCACGATGTGCATTCTCCGATAGAGTATTTTCTGGAAAGTGCAGTAGAAGATATATAATGAAACAGCATTCGGTTCGAGGTTCAAATCAAGTTCTTTATATAAAAACTACACAAAGCTCTAAGAAATATTTAAGAATTGATGAACCTTGATGAACCAAATACTTATACTTCCAATTATTTTTCACATCGCGAATCTGCTTTTTCGTCATCTTCTTAGTTCAGGGAGCGAACTTGCTTGTATGTCAGAACGTCAGCCACAGAAATTTCATGGGATATTGGGTTGTAACGCGAGAGCCCTCACTGCACAGCGGTTCCTATTGACCCGTCCCTATCAAGCATATCTGAAGATACTCCCATGAACAAAATGCTAACTCTTCTGTTGTGGTCCGATAAATGTGGTCTCCTCAGCCATATCACTACTTTGAGAGATCGCTTTACTCTTACACAGCCTCTTTCTTAGAGACTTAGGCCATACTCGTACTTTTACAGCTGCACAAGGAGAACACAAAATACCATTCAACAGATGACATCAACCTAGCGCTTTCTCAGTTCACCATAAAACTGTGCCGAGTCAGCGGAGTTTAAAAATCTGTAATGAATCCATGAGGCTGATGGGTATTCCTTCAAGGAATCCTGTCTTTTCAGACTACGTGAGAGAATGAATTTTCGCTGGATATTGAGTAACGTGGAGTCTCTGAAGCTTCGGTTAGACAATAACTTGCCTGATGTCCTGTTTGCGCAGGAACCTATATCGAACAAACCGTACAATTTTCGTACTCAGCAAAGTTACTTAAGGTAACCTGAGGGTTTAATACTATCGCTCTGTCGTTCGGAGTTTGCTGTCAACCTCAGGAAAAGAGAACTAAATTTTGTTTAGGAGGAGATATAAAATACCTCTTACAGACCCCCATAATAGGGAAGTTCTGTTGGCACTTTCAAATAGAATAAAATATTTTGGAAAATGTATTGGATGTTGTGGGGGCCGACGGCAGCAGCTGGGCCTCTCGCAAAAGGTTCGTGTGCTGGCCATGCGAGATGGTAGTCAAGCCGAGTCTCCTCTATGAGGTGTTGTCTTTATGAACCGCACTGCATATGGGCAGCATTACCAAGATACGGTATCCCTATATCGAAAAAAGCCGGTTGAAATCAATGGCGCTCAGAGAACAACACCCACCTTCATCCTCAATGTGATGCTGAACATATCCGGTTAACATTTCGGGCAATGCTGCTGCATCCAGAGTGTTGTTCAGACTTAGTAATATGGACTTTAGGTCCTCTGTTACTTCCTCTCGGATACATCTAGCAGTCAAACTTGGTAAGACTATTCCAATCAAGACATACTAGGGCGGGCTCATCACCTTATTCACATTGAACAGGACTGATGTGAGGAGCTCAACTGGGACAGTGGACCCGTTGACCCAAATTAGGTACCAGCAGGAAAACTCCTCTTGTCAAATATTAGAAGTTTTTAAGAGTCTAGCTTAGTGGATTGAGAAGTATACCATAGATTCAAGATGTACTATCACTGTAACGCCTTACGTGCGAGATACGCCACTAAATTTAGAGAACTTAGCATCTACGTGTATAGCCAAGAGGCAATCAAGGTTTTAAGCTCGACTTTGGTCCAATCAGAAGTGGTCTCGGAGTGCGTTATTTTGTCCTACTTTTCTGTGCTTTGTTCATGGTTATAGTTACGGAGCTTAATAGGAGCGTATGGCTAAGACATATGCATCTACAATCACATTAGATTTCGTTAGCCTTGTATCGCTTCAGGGTATATAGTTTATGAGTTTGTCGTTCTGGAAACTTTAAAATTTTTATTTCTGGGTAAACCGTGCTACATTCATATTCTTCATCTTTCCTTTTCAATAACTTTTTCGCTTCCTTTTTCTTATTACTATATCGAAACTAAAATGCGGTTACACACATGCACCGTCAGTTGAAGCGCCTCGCTGACTTCTAAGCCCACACATTCACCTATTCTAAACATTTTTCACATTCATTTCAAGCAGCAGGAATTAATTTTCTGCTTTCTGCTTCCTTTTAGTTAGCGGAGTGGCAATGATATGACAGCAGCAGCAGTGGTAAATTCTAGCATCAAAAACCCAACTATCGGTAAAGCTATGCGCACTGCCTCCGCGCAGGGGCGCGCAACAAACTCCACTTCCGTCACAAACCCGTTTGTCATATGTACAACCACTCCGCACCACCGCTAATAGCTACAGTACACAAGTGCCACATCTAACATGCTCCACGGGAATGCTTTGTCATTTTTTGTCATCTTCACTTGCGGAAATGTTAGTGATAATTCTTAGTATGCGCCGCCCGTCGGACGGATGTATGAATGTCGTCATATGAATGGTCGCACAAAGTTGCGGTATCATCAGCGCTTTAACGTACCGTATTACCATTTCCTTCAGCTCCGCCTATTTTCTATAGCTGTTTGGTAGAAAGTTGGCATCCTTTTACCACAGTACAGCACAGCTGGTTGTGTGGTGCGTTTGATGCCTGAAGGTAGCTACTGTATTAGTTGAAACTTTAGTTTCGGCTGCGGCTTCGGTTGACTTTGCTTTATGTTAGTAGGCAACTTGCAATTTTAACATTTTTTTCAACAGCAACAAAAATAACTACTAAAGTTTTGAACTAAAAACTGTATCTTAATATCGTTGTAATATTATCATTATCATAATCATTCTCCTCATCATTATCCCCTCACACAATCTTCGTTAGCTACTATCTTAATTGCAGCAAGCAGTCTTTAATACCGCACTATGGGGTATTTTGTAGAAATGTATCTAAAAATATGTAATTTTTCAAAACCAATTTTAAATTATTGCTTTTGAATTCAAAAATTTGTAAAAAAAAGAGATTTCAAGCTCAAATCTACTGCTGAGTGGAATATCACCCTACCTCGGCTGCCGCTTCGAAAACGCTCTATCTAAGAATTTGATTGAAGAACGTCCTACCTTAGAAAGGTTTTCATATTACTGCAAACAAAAACCGGGGAAGAAAGTTTTTCGAAAATATTTTTCAATACTCAGCTTTAAACTCAAAATCTATAAGTAGTGGGATTTTTAAGTATCATATTGAAAAACGCTTAGCTAAGAAAATGGAGTTTGTGGGAAGGTTTTTCAAACATACAGTATCTCAAAAAAGGTTTAAATCCAAATAACGTTTTTTATTTTGTAATACAAAAAAGTTATATTTTTCAAAAACGTTTTTTAACGAAGAGTAATATTTAGTATACACCTTTTTCGATTCCCAGTTTTGGACTCAAATCCTCGACAACCAAAAGGTGTGAGATTTTCAACTTTAAAACAGTATCTCAAAATTTATGTAAAAGTTCTATTTGTTAAGTTCAAATGACGTGCTTTTTAATGAAAAATTTGAGAAAACGAAAATATATTTCAAAAACCTTTTTCAATACTCAATTTTGGATTGAGCATCTCAAATATCAAATATAATGGCGGCCACCGTGGTGTGATGGTAGCGTGCTCCGCCTATCACACCGTATGCCCTGGGTTCAACTCCCGGGCAAAGCAACATCAAAATTTTAGAAATAAGATTTTTCAATTAGAAGAAAATTTTTCTAAGCGGGGTCGCCCCTCGGCAGTGTCTGGCAAGCGCTCCGATTGTATTTCTGCCATGAAAAGCTCTCAGTGAAAACTCATCTGCCTTGCAGATGCCGTTCGGAGTCGGTATAAAACATGTAGGTCCCGTCCGGCCAATTTGTAGGGAAAAATCAAGAGGAGCACGACGCAAATTGGAAGAGAAGCTCGGCCTTAGATCTCTTCGGAGGTTATCGCGCCTTACATTTATTTTTTTTATTTATCTCAAATATATTAAAATGTACTTTAAGTTTAAAGTAATGTTTTTT
This sequence comes from Eurosta solidaginis, assembly GCA_029619165.1. Lineage (NCBI taxonomy): Eukaryota > Metazoa > Arthropoda > Insecta > Diptera > Tephritidae > Eurosta > Eurosta solidaginis. The sequence goes on from JARSSU010019014.1 coordinate 84,939, forward strand.
ATAATTAAACACGGTGAAATGGAAAAATTTCTCGAAAATATTTTATTTTTACAAATTTCACAAGTTCTTTTCAACATTTTCAAATCTATTTGAAATGAGATTTAAAAAAAAACAAAAAAAAATTTATTTTTTGAAACAAAAGGTACTAAAAAATAGTTCCAAAATTTTTCAAAAATCGTTTTCAATACTGGGTTATGAATTCAGCAACTCAATATTTATAATAAGTAAAGTCGAGCTAAATTTTTTTTAAATATATTTCAATGCTTAATGCATCTCAAACTCCATACGAAATAAATATTTTTCAACCCCATTTCTTGGTACTGAATAAGACCACATCATTTCAAAACGTTTTTTTACGCTAAGTTTGGAGTTGAACATAGTAAAATCTTTTTGAAATAGTTTGAATTCAGCATTTAAGAATCCAAATAAATGTTATAAATAAATAATTATTTTTTCGAAAACGTTTTTCAATACTCAGTTTGGATTTCAAAATTTATAGGAAATTTTTGGTTTGCGCTTAAGTACTGGTTTGTTCTCTTTTAAAATGTAAAAGATCAGGAAAAAGGCTCCACAATTTTTCAAAAACATTTTTCAACTTTTCTGCAATTCATGAAACAAAAATTTTTAAAAACCAATAATCAGTTTTGTAATCAGCATTTCAAAATCTAAGTCAGTTAAAATAATGAAATAGCAAGTAGTTGTTCTTTTTTTTTGGATTTTTCAATTCCCCCCTTTGAGTTCAAAATTAATATGAAATATGTGTTTAGTTAAAATATTGTCTTTTTTTAAACATACAACACAACAACAAGTTTTCAATATTTTCGAAAAGGTTTTCTTAGTTTTTCTAAAATTAAAGAAACCTTTCACAGCTCCCAGTTTTGAATGAAGGCTTTCCAAATCCAAAACGATTAGAGGAATGGTTTTAATAAGAAAAAAAAACTTTTTAAAAAGTTTTTGAGTAATATCTTTTGTATTCAAAATCAGTATGAAATTTTTCTTTCAAGTCAAAGTTTTGGTTTGTTCTTTTTTAAATCGTACATACATAGGATCAAAAAAAGGTTTCGATATTTTCCAAAAAAATTTTCAACTTTTGTGCAAAGCAAACAAAAACAAATTTCTTGAAAACGTTAAGGAGATTTTTTATAATAAACGTTTTTCAATACACCGTATGAATTCAAAACTAATATGAAATATGTGTTTGAAATTAAAATATTGTGTTTTTAACGTAAAAACCAATAATAATATTTCGATATATTCGAAAAATATTTTTTTTTGCTTTTCTAAAATTCAAGAAAAAAAATTAAAAAAGCGTTTCTCAGCTCCCACTCTTGGATTCAGTTTTTCAAATTCCAAAGAGTTTAAAAAATTTTTTCAGAAACGTTTCTTTTTTAAATCGTACATAAGAGATCAGGAAAGAAGTTTTAGATATTTTTCAAAAAACTTTAAACTTTCCATATTTAATAAAATAAAATTATTTAATTTTAAATTATAAAAAATTAATATTTAAAAATAATAAATAACAAAATATAGTATATAAAAAATTTTATTTCATAATTAATAAAAATTAAATAAGATCTATAAATAAATAATTAAAAAATTTTAAATTTTTATAAATTATTTAATCATAAAAATTTAACTACAAAATTTTATGATTTAAAAAACAAATAATATCAAAATTTTTAATTTTTCATAAAATTTCTATTTTTTATAAAATCCAAAATTTTTAATTTACTAATTATTTTCATAATTTTTTTTTATGGCAAAAGATTTTGAAATTAAAAAAAACTTAAAATTATTTTTTTTAGTTTTAGTTTTTCTCATTTTAAAACACGTATCTCAGTTCCCAATTTTGAATTAAGCATTTCCAAATCCAAAACAATTAATAGAATGGTTTTAATAATAATATAATTATTTTTATTTATAACTTCAGTTCAGTTTTTTTTATATAGGCAAATATTCCAGCTTCAAAATTCTTTTTTATTATCCCTTCTAGCTGCAACCATTTTCGTAATAATGGATTTTAAAACAAATGTTTCTAAAATGTCCCACAGTACTTCCCTACGCAAAAAAACAAAAAATTAGGAAGAAAAAAACTTCTAAAATATTTTCTCTTGTACAGTAAACTAAAAATGTAAAGTGTCTATTGAATGAAAGCAAAGTGGCAACAGTAAAAGCAAAAAAAAACAAAAATTTAAAAAAAAATTGCCTGAATACTTTCAACACCACTTACATACTTTTTGGGGCGTTTAACTTTATGAAAATAGTTTTCTTCCTGTTACTTTTTCTTTTGCTCAAGTGACTTTTGCGTGCAGAACTTCTCTCCAATCGTTTCAGCAAAGACAACCCAATTCAAAGAACATTTAAAAGCTGCAAGCGCAACGAGCCCATGATGCGCTGCTGTCAAAGCTATCAAGCGTAGTCAACTGTGGTAGCTCATGTGAAAGCAAACATCCAACAAGATAGGCAGAAGACAAAAACAAACAGACGGACAAAGAACAAATCGTATAAAGGGTGTAAGCACCTACACACGAATTTCAGTAAAAGTAAGGACTAAAGGGTCCCGTGATTACGGGATACCGTACTACCTTTTAGAGTGCTAAAGTAACCATTTCAGATAGCTTCCATATAAGACGAGACTTACAACTGCGTTAGTTAAGTAAGCTTGAAATTGAGGCCTTTCGACATAGAGAGCTTTTCAAATGGCGCTATGCGAAGTTTTTAAGTCCGGAAGCTGAATATCTTTAAATGAAAGGCAAAACTTTAGACATCAGTTCTTCCAGCAGGATTCGCCTTCAAGACAGTGGCTACTCCTGAAACTACTTCCAAAACGGTACAGAAATTTAAATAGCTCGGGCGCCATTTCTGAGTTGGGTTTTGTTAAAGACTGTGGTAGCACACACTAGAATTTAGTAGAGTCAGTACTTTCCTCACCAATGAATGGACTGTTGCTATTCAGTGTAAAGGTGGTTTACTCTGAAATTTGTTGTGTAAAATCTACCGATAAAACTCGATAATGCCAAGAGGCAAGCCGGTGTCTTGGTAACTTGATTCTTCTACCAAATTCCTTCCCGATGAACGTCGGTATTTGAGCTAAACCAACGCCCAGCTCCGGGGACTGTGCAGCGCACCGCCCTAGTGCAATGTAGTTACTTAGAAAACCTTTTCTCGCAAGTGTCTCTGATTTTAAGGATGTTGGAAACTTTTGAAACATATAAACTCAAGTGGATGAATATGACCGATCGTTAAACGTCCTCTAGCATGTCAATAGTGTAGCTTACTTCAACTACCCTCCAACACACCAGTGCTCCGTAGGTGATCATCGGTAGGATAACCATTTATACCAATGCAGTGGCTACTGCCGTAAGTGCTGCGCTCAAGCCGGAACCGTTTGGTCTCTTTAATTCTATGCACCGCATTTAGCCTCCTGTTCAACTTTAGCCTCTGAAGTACTCCTAAATATTTTGCACTATCAGAAGGACCGAACAGTGGAGTTGTACCGCCGGTATACTCTCAGCCATTTAACCTGCTGAGGGTTTTAAAACGGAATTTGGATGATATAAAGGTAGTTTCACATTAACAGCTGAGCTGATTGTTAACATATGCGTCTGATACTGTAGTTGTAGCCAGGATTATATTGTAACTCATGATTACACTCGAAGACTATATGGTCTTATTTTCCCAAATAAGATGGAATGATCATTCCCCAAACTTGTACGGTGTTTTCTCAGCAATGTTACAAAAAACCCTCTTGCTAGTGATACCATGCTCGTAACCCATGTTTTCGTAAATAAAAGAGAAACCAAGTTGGCCTTCGTTTCAGAAGGGATCATGAAAAGCTCAAGGACTTTGAGCCCATTAACTTTCATTGTTTATTTTAGAAACTTTATAAATACTGCTAGATGTCTATGTTCTTGGTAGGTTGGTGCTTGTCTCAAGACCTGTTCAATGAAAAGCGCAGTCTCCTACATAGGGAAGGCAAGAGCAAACGTTTAGCGCTAGCTGCATAGACGTTGTCTTCAATAATGTTCGACTGGAAGCAGTTGATACTAGCCCCGAATAGTCTTGGTATTGTATATTACATTGTGTACTCGAGAGGCAAGCTAAGTTGGGAACTAGTGAGCTAATAACAGCTTCGTGCAGGGGGGTTCCACATCCTGTCCTGTGCTGGCACTCTGAAATCGCCTCTTAGAAGGCATACTCAATGAACTTAATAGTAATCGAGTTGAAGTGGTGGCCTTATTGGATGACGGAATAGTACTAGTATCTGCTATATGTACCGACGTCAGCAGCGAGACCATGCAAGGATCACTAAGGATACTGTATGAATGGGTGTAGTCTACGCGAATTAGCATGAACGCCAAGCTGACAGCACGCTTCAAGATATTGAAAAAGTCTTTTCGCTAGGAACCACAACTACACGCATTACTTTACGGAATTCTCGGTTTATATGTACTTCGGAATCCAATTAGAAACTAGTGAGTGACAAGTTAAGTTTTGGTCTCCCTATGAAAACTTGATAAAGTCATCCCGAAATCATCGGTATCGCTCATCGTCTTAAACATTGGTATCTCTAGTCAATATAATTCCTTTTACTATGAAGAACTCTAGGCATTTTACTCAGTTTTGCACATAACGTAATTTACGTCTGTCTCATTTAAATTCACCTGCCGATACCCTATTGTGAGTGGCATATTTTCAGGTACCTTTAAGGTGGCAATACACGAGCCAATGTGCATTCGCTTGGTCATAAGACAGCTGAGGAGTGTTGGCATGTGCAAAAAGACTTTTAGTATACAAAGTTTCGTTTGGGTTTCACACAAGATACCAAGGCAGGTGCGCAGCGTGTGCCACCCAACCGCACTCCATAATGGCCCATTGTTGGAATTTTCATTCACCTACGTTTATGTATTTTTCTCTACTATTTATTGTACAATATTTTATTTAACTTTTATTATTTAATTTTATTGTGAAGTTTTTGTTGGTATATTTGTTTGAAGAAATGGAATACTACGGCCGTAGTGTGAATGCACTTGGCATATGTAGGAGAGGCTGGAATTGTATGAAAGGTTCTTGAACGTGGAGATATGTCTTCCCCAACGTGAATGACACTTTAAATGCCTAAATGATTTCAAATGCCTGCAATTGAAAACTTTTGCAAAAGGACGGCTTTTTAACTCTTTTTTGGAAAGAATGTTGAGGTCTTTCATTTATTTGTTGTAGTAACACAACAAAATACTTTTCAAAAATATCTTAGAGTACTAATTGGACTGTATTATCTGTGTCACTACTCAGCCGAAAGAAGGGAGTATGACCGATCTTTAAATTTTCCCTATTACGTCATTAGTGTAGCTTACCTCAACTGCCCTCCTACACACCAGTGCTCGGTAGGTGATTATCGGCAGGATAACTATTTACACTAATGCAGTGACTACTACGTACGTTCTGCGCTCAAGCCGGAACCTTTTGGTCTCTTTGATTCTACGCACCGCATTTAGCCTCCTTTTCGACTTTGGTCTCTGAAGTACTCCTGGTTATTTTGCACTATCAGAAGCACTTACAGAAGCTTATCTCCAGTCGCTATAGAGCCTTACCATCTTGATTCATTTGTTATTTCTTTTTGGTATGAAGCTATTGTGGAATGGTTTATGGAAGGAGTTCCCTGCAACTACATTGAAGGGCTTATTTGCTCAACACCTTGCCAACTCGATTCTCCAAAAGGAAGTACTTTTATTTAATCGCAGTGAAAGAATTTCGCATTGGGTTTCTGTATTCTTGAAAATTTGTTGGTCAGAATCCACGATTTGCAATAAAGACGGATACATGCAAAGCCGCGGAGTAGGCATAAAGGAGCTTAAGAAACCCTAGCTTCCTGTGGAAACTCTCTAAGTCTGAGTCGTTACATTTCTATCCTTCTTAGTCAAATTTCTTGCCAGGTCGAAAAACAACACTGAATATTGTAATAAATTCTGGGAAATTCCTGATAATTATACACCTTACTTTCGAATCGCTGAACTATCGAATAAATAACTCCAATATTCAGTAATGCAAAATGGTCTTTATTAAGACTACTTTGGGAGCATTACTTCAAAATAACAATTATACTTCACTAATAGCGTGTTTATATCAAATTGATTATTATTCCTCAGCTTGCGCTGCTTTTATACTCTCTGTTGCCTGGTTTACATATTTCTCCTAAGGTCTAGACTTTTCACGTACATGCCTTCTGGAACAGTTCTATCTCATACTTGGTTATTTAGCTATATGCGTGTGTATGTATGAGTAACAACTTCTCCTGTTAGCTGATGATGTGTATGTGAAATAATCTCTTTGCTTCAAGCTGTTGGTTATGTGTGTGTGTGGCTGCTTGATTTAATGTGTACATGTACATAAGTGTGGCTGCTTGCTTTGTTGTTGTTGCGCATTTATTTAGTAGCAGCATAGTGATGTATAAAACTGCTAATATTCGCTACAATATGGTACAACGCCGAAACCGGTTTGTCTCAAAACCGAAAATGGCAAAGGATGGTGAAGAATTGTTTCTATATTTCATTTCCCTAAGCGAGATTAGGGGTTCCTCAATTGTCGGGTTTAATCAAAATTGGCACACAATGGGCTTCCACAATGTCTCGTGTTAAGGAATAGCTCTCTCAGTTAAATACACTCCCAACCAAAGGTAACACAAGATCACTAACATAGTTTTTACTCCATGAGTGCCAGTTGAAATATAGCTAGCTAGGGTTTTTAGTTCATCGGGCTCTTAACTTAATGACTATATCTGACTATTTGGGGTGGACTAAAGTAAACGAAATGCAATGCTCTAGCAACTCCTCGAGTTTCTTGGGAAAAGACGAGGTGTGATGATTTAAAACATTCGTTGTGGCCATAACTAATAAATCGCCAGAAAAAAAGCCGGCTGGCTCACTTTCTGGAAGAAGTTGGAGTCTGAGCGTATCAAGCCATTTTTTGTGACTAGCTTAATCGACTAATTAAACGGTCATTTCGGAATTGAAAATTTTATCAAAGCTGAAGGCAGAATACTGCTTCATTAGCAATCCAAGGTTTGATACAAGAGTCTGTGATCTTTAAGATACATTTTTTTAAAGCGCTATAGGCAACGCATTCGTTGAATCATATATTCCATACGTAACTAGTTTTCAATAAACCACTTGTGTTCCCATAAACACTTAAGTCGGCGCGAAAGAACAGGCTTCCTTACCTTCACCAGACTGTCCGAAACGTGCGCGCATCGGAGTCATTCTGGAAAATGGAAGACGAGTCCTATTCCTTGCCATCTGTATAGATTTTGCACATGGATTTTACTTGCTACATTCTGTCGTCGAAGCATTGTTATAAGACAAATACACGTGATTTTCACTGCAGCTGTTTTCCTCCTTCAAAACTGAGCCGATAGAATCTTCAGACCTTACAATCATTTCGGCTGCTTCACGGAAAATTCAAAGCCCTAACCCCTTTGGTGGTCATAGTGAGCTGTCCTCCTCTTTCCTGACCATGCCATCAACATTACATTCTTCTTCTTCTTCTTGTAGCAATAAACACACTCCTCGAACTTTTTGGAGAGTATTATCGTCGATAATGGTTCTAGCCCTCAGGAACAATTTGACATGACCGCTCGCAACCTCTTTGGCCTGTATGCTTTAGTCACATTTTGCGACAGGCATGCCTACCGAGGAAATATTCTAAGCCCTTTAACCCACTGAGTATTATTGCATTATCTTCAATATTTCATTATCATACCTGTCCTGAAGTGTGGCTCGGAATCGTTATACCTGCCCTGTTGTCACGTGAAGATCAGATGGCGCTTGGAGTGTTCGAGAAAAAAGTTCTCTGGAGGTATAATGATGAGCGACATGAGCTTTATGCAGATATGAAGACAGTGCCGGCCAGAAAAGTATTTCTATCGGCACCCGTATTTGAAAGCATAGGAAGGGAGGGAGACCTTCACCCAGCTGTGAGAGGCAGGTGGAGGAAGGCTTGATCTCATGCCGTGCTCCCAATTTGCCAAAGTTGTCGCAAAACACGAATAGGGCTTGAATTTTTACGAAACGGCCAAAAGCGTCAATAAAAAGTCAAAGCTCGCAGAGCTTAGCATTAAACACCCTTCGATACATGCGTACTACAACGCGAACAGGACCATACATTTTTCGGAGAAATATTCTCTCGAACAATTCAAGGCCAATTCGATCTTCTTTCGACGCCGTACATGATTCAGCGCCATACACCAGCGGATGTGTGGTGAGAGACTTACAGAGCGTGGTTTTTGCTCGTCCAGAGATGACTTCCCTTTTTAATTGCGTACTCAGTCCAAAGTAGCAGTTGCCGCTTGATTTTGATTCTTATTTGATATTTCTATCAATCTGTTGTATTTACATATATATGGACTCGTTCGAAGTCCCCAAAACTCTTTTCCATAACACTGCAACCTACAACAGTAAAGAGAGAAGACCTGTCTTCTTATGTCCCCAGAACACCACATACACAATGACGCGAGAAGGGTGAGAAACGAAAAGCTGAACAAACAGTTTCTGCTGAATACCTAGAAACCTGGGCATCCCAACAGACATCTGATTGAAGAAGCCACACCTTCCCAAATACGGCGCTTGAGAACACAGCCGTATGAAGTAAAACAACACAAAAAGGTCCTGAGTTATATCCGCAAACAAGCGTCGTACCTCTATGCCAGGAATTGCCAGGTGAATCCAGTTCTTAAAGAAAAATACCCAGAACTCGCAGAAGAGGAACGCACTCTCTGGAGGCGCACGTCACTCTAGCTCAACTTCTATCTCTTATCCATCTAGAATCAACCCCGAAATACATAATGTATGTTCTGCTTCAATGTGTCCACATGAGACCAACCATTTCTTCAATTGCAATGTGGATCCAATGTCTCTAACTCCCCTTTCACTGTGGTCCACCCTTGTTGAAACTGCAAGTTTCTTTGGACTCTTGTTAGAGGATATGGATGACAATTTGTGATCGGCCTATTGGATGGGGCAAAGCACTACTCCAACAACAACAACAACAAGAGAAAAGACATCATGAAATATATCAGCTTAAATCCACTTCTACAATTCATTTCTTGCCCCATTCGAGATCTTAATGACTTTTCTATAATTTCAGCACCACAATTGAACTCCAACTCGACACCTACGAATTGAACTCCAACAATTCTTCAATTGTTTTTAATTTCTCAAAAGATAAATTAACAATCGGACGCTTAACCTAAGGTCATGATATGGTATTGTCTAAATTAATCAATTAACTTAACACAATAATGACCAGGAAAGTGTTGGTACAGCTGAGATGAGTAAGCAAATAAAAATAAATGTAAGGCGCGATAACCTGCGAAGAGATCTAAGGCCGAGCTTCTCTTCAAATTTGCCTCGTGCTCCTCTTGAGTTTCCCTACAAATTGGCCGGACGGGACCTCCACGTTTTAAGCCGACTCCGAACGGCATCTGCAAGCCAGATGAGTTTTCACTGAGAGCTTTTCATGGCAGAAATACACCCGGAGCGCTTGCCAAACACGGCCGAGGGGCGACCCCTATTAAAAAATTTTCTTCTAATTGAAAAACCTTATTTCTAAAAATTTGATGTTGCTTTGCCCGGGGTGCGAACCCAGGGCATACGGTGTGGTAGGCGGAGCACGCTACCATCACACCACGGTGGCCGCCAGATGAGTATGCAAAGCTCCAATGTAAAATGTTGCTGATAAATACATATGTAGTACGACAAGAAAAAATTGTATAGTAACAAACTCATGCCGCTTTAAACAAAGCCCAAGAAACCAGTTTCAAGAAAATGAACGTAACCGTCATTTCAAAAACAAAACCTGTATTTGTTGTTGATCAGCTGCTTAAATATTCTGTACTATGTTGCTCTAAATGGGCTCCGGCGACTAACAACGAGATTGCCTGAATTTTTGTATGTGGGCGTGTCGGGTGGTTGACGGTTGCTCCGCGACTATCGAATAAAAAGCCATAAATCAACATTTACATTGAGAAACCGTAGCGTTCGGACGTGAATACGTCGTCATCGGATGATGATTTTTTATTACTTGCAACTAACTTCAGCAGTTTTATTAAATAAAAAGAAAAGGAAAAAGAGTGATAAAAAGAAACGATTACAACATGCTTCCAGCTTTACATTCCATAATGCTGGTGAACATTGATAATTTTCAATAAATTTTAATATGAAGTGCTGTTCTTCCGCGCACTTGTTCATTTTGAATGTCGACACAAACTAAATACAACACTGCTGTTTTGTCAATCACACTCTGCGAGGATCAAATAAGCAACCGTCAAATGAAAAACTCAAAAATTTTTTATTTTCATCAACGTGTAGCCGACAACAAATACGTGTGTCACGAAGCCACCCGACTGCACTAACACGCACAAAATTCAGTCAATCTCGTTGTTAGTCGCCGGAGCCCTAAAGATTGTAAACTTCAGAATTTCCTTGGTTGCTCTCTTGCTGTTGTTGTTCAATGAGTTTGGGAAGTAAACGCTCTCTTTAGTGAGTAGGAGCTCTTTGCTACTCAACGTTTTTTAGTGATGGCACATATTTGTTGTAATTGTGTCAGAGGCGTTTCAAACCCCGGTCGTAGTTGTCAACTGAAAACCTTCGAGGTACTGTTGACCGCAGCACAGAGTTCAAAGAATTCGATCGAAATTTACGTGTTGGAAAAAATTTCAGATCAAGTTATCTGTGGTATTCCACAAACCCTGGAAATAGATGCTTTCTGTTTATAAATGTTCTTGTGAGAGCGAGCTTGAATAGTTGTTTAAAATTTGAGACAAGAGCTATAGCTTTTATCATCCGCTATGTCAAGGTTGTACAGACAAATCTTATCTTAGTCCACTCTACTAAATCATTTTTTATCATTGTTGAACTTATCAGGCGCCAATTTCTTAGCCTATCTGAGTTAGATAGAGTTTCCATATTATCCGAGCAGACCATGCTTCCCAACTCCACCTATAGATCTTACATTACTTAGGTCATTTACTACCGTAGTTCATGTTCTTCGCTAATTTGTTATATACATCGAACCCCTCTACTAGTTTTGATGGCGAAGTAGATAAAAATAAATGCAAAGGAAGAAAGCGGTAGCACATCCTGCTGGCATTTGGGTGGGGATCCATATACTCATTTGCTTTCTGGAAAAAATTATACTTAAAGCGGAAGATTTAAAAAATTAAGAGGCGAGTCGTGGACATTATATAAGAGTCCGCAGTGTGCGCGAAGATGAGTTTAAGCTGAGCTCGGCTTCCAAAGGGAATACAATTTAGCTTAGTTGGGTACAGTAGTAATTTAGTAATCAAGGCTTCTTGCTAATGAAACTAAGAACTATGGATCACAGGAAAATCCGAAAAGATAGCCGCTTGTGAGAGAGCAAAGAAGGTTAAGAATACATCAACATATCTAAGAAAGCTAGTCCTTAAATAAGCTATACCTTTAGGACCCTCTATAAAATAAAAAGGCATTTAAAAAACTGTGCACTTTCAATAAACAATGAACAGTTCCATTTCATCCTACTCTTTGATTTGAAAAAAATTGTTCACCAAAGGTAATAGGCGCAATAACAGTAACCTTCGTGAAACTTTCGAGTTGAAATTACCAAAAACCGATTGATAGGTTAGGTTAGCTTGAAGTGGCTGCCCGAGGACACACTTAGGTCAGTGATATAAGTTCCGTTGTCATACCACAAAAATACACCAGTACCTTTTCTCTTCGAACCCTTTTGCGGATCTGATGAAAGCTGCTAAATCCTTGACGTCATGCGCCGCAACCTGCCTCAGATTATCGAGAAATGGAGCACCCAGAATACCGTTTCCACACCGTTTCCTCTTCCTCATCCTCTTTACAACTCCTGCAGCATCGACGGTAAGGCGCTCCTAACCTTTCTGCATGCCTACCTATAAGGCAATGTCCAGTTAGTGCCCCCACGAGTGTGGAAAATGTATCCCTACTTAGGTTGTATTTTGGCCAGGTTTCCTTCGATGTCCGACACCCCGGTGTATGTTGCCATCTTTAATCGGCTTGACGGTGGATGTGTTTTTTTAGAATTAGGTTGCATGTGGCCAGGGGCATACCTAAGCATTCTTGTCCGGGAAGAATCTGCCTGGTTGTACCTTGCCTAGCGAGTTGATCTGCAATGCAGTTTCCCTCGATGTCCCTATGTCCAGTGGCCCATGTGAGGTGTACACGGTTCTGTTGGGTCTTTTATTGAAGACATCGGTGACAGTTTAGTGTTAGTTCAGAATTGAACGGGTAGGAGCTAAGAGATTTTATGGCAGTCTGGTTGTCGCTGAAAATAAAGATTTATTTGCCGGCATTGTGTATCCCTATCCTAACTGCTGCTTCCATGATGGCTGAAGCTTCTGCCTGTAATACGCTGCAGTGGTCGGGTAGTCTGAAGGAGAGCTGGGTGTCAAGATCCCTTGAGTATGCTCCACCTCCAACTCTACCGTTTAGCTTAGAGCCGTCCGTGTATATGGAAATACTGCCGCCAACAGCAAGGCACCTATCCGACTCTGTCCAGTCATCTCCACTGGGAATGTTTATCTTAAAGTTGGTTTCCGCAACTGGGGTGCAAGTCAATTAATTATTCCCTATATGTGCGCCCTTGGCGCGACTTGTTTTTGACTGGAGGGGCTCACTACAGACGTTTACAAACAAATTTGTTGGAGCGTTAATTTGTTGCTTTCCAATTAATGTACTATTTAGGTAGCTGATAAAGTCAACACACACACTTTATCTCTGAATAAACAATACGTCATTGAAAAATGTTTGTTAGAATGAAGAGAACATAAGAGCAAGATAGAGTGCACGTACTAGAGTAGAGTGAAGAGGGTCAGTTAACTTGAAGGTAACCGGCTGTAATTGCACTCACAATACACCAACAAGAGTACACAAGTTTATAGTAGCGATTGAAGCGTTGAGAATAAACTTTATTCTTTATTCAATAAAGGGACGGTGATTTTTGTTGGAAAAATCAAATGAGTAAAAAAGTTAAATAAAAAATAATTGTTTAAAAAAAAGCATTATCAACAACAACAAGCCGGTTATTTGGTTTCGCTTCGGTACACGCAATGAGTGTGCTGTGATGTTGTTGTTGAATGTTGAATCAGTTTGAAAGTGAAGTGCAAACGAAACGAAGCAACAAGTTGCTGTTGTCGCGCAATTGGCAGTGGCATTCGTTGTTGGTTGGTCGGTTGATAAAAACAAATTGTTATTTTATATTGTGTGGTGTGCTTGTCAAACAATGTTGCTTATTTGTACGAAAAGGAATAAAAAAATAACAACATAATGCATTTGCTTGTTTATTCAGTCTGTTAAATAATTATTTGCGGTTTTTTTTTCAATTTGCGATTAGCTTAAAGTGTGCACAGAAACACACACACACACGCACAAAGTGCATGTGCAGCATCGCTACGGTTTGCACAGTTTTATGTTTGCAATGTCAATAAATAAGTGCAAAGTGTAAAATTTTATTTTTTTAATCTAGATTTTTTTTAATTACCAATGAAACGTGACGTATGCTGTTGTGATGTTGTGATGACGCTAAGCTCGATTAAAAATAATTGTTGATGAGTCATTATAAAAAATACCCACATATGTACATGTGTATGTATGAAAGTGAAAATGTTTATAAAGAAAGAATAGTAGGTACTTGAAGTGAAAAAAAAATTTCAAAAATTCTGAAAAAATTTGGCGAGTTATAAAATGTATTTAATAAAAGAAAATTGTATTTAAAAAGAAAAATAAATAAACCTGTATACAATGCGAATCCATATAAGGTGATGGCACAGCGAATTCAATCAATTCGTCGTGCAGAAGAATGTCAAGTCCAAAGAAAAGTTTCATTGATTTCGATTAACTGACATATTGTTGTACAAGTTATTGCACTATATTTTTTAATATGAAGTACGAGGTTGTTATCCCGGATAGAGATTATTGGTTGAAGGAGCCGCCGGGCCTGAGCGATAGGCTGCAGATATATACTGACGGCTCCAAACTGGATTATAAGGTGGGTAGCGGTGTCTTTGCACCTTAACTAGGGTGGAATCTATCATTTAGCCTACCCGATTATTGCAGCGTCTTTCAGGCAAAGGTGGCTGCTATAAATGAGGCCGCTGATCACCTGGGGAAGGTTGCTCACTGCTATAACCAAATTTGTCTTTACTCTGACAGCCAGGCTGCACTAAAAGCACTTGGATCGATCACATATAATTCCAGGACAGTAAAGAAGTGCCGCAAATCTCTTAACGAGATCCCTGAGCAAACTTTCCTCAGTCTGGTGTAGGTGCCTGGACACTCGCATATACCGGGCAATGTGATGGCTGACGAACTTTCAAGAGGGGGCACATTCGTTCCGCTTTCATCGTCCTGGAAGGGATTGAGCATGCCGCTCGCTACCTGTAAGCTCATTTTGAAAGGGATTTTCCTTAGGGAAGCGGGTGTGAGATGGAGAAATCTTGAATCCTGCTACCACTCTAAGCTCGTGTGGCCTGAATAGGACGCGAGACGCACAAAAAATCTCCTTCTTCTTATAACCGGCCACATAGTAATCGGGAAATACGTACAATGGCTGGGTGCTCCCTATAATGATTACTGCAGGAGCTGCAAAGACTAAGAGGAGATAGAAACAATCAAAAATTTTATGTGCGATTGTCCCGCGCTTTTGCACAAGACGAAGAAATCTCTGGGATCTCCCTTCTTTGACGATCTTTGTTATCTGGCTAAGTTGGAACTTAAGAAACTCCCGACGTTTGCTGTATCGCCCTGTTGGTTTGAGTAGTGGAGAGATCCACGTGGTATCACAATGAGACCTTTTTAGGCTTAAGAGCACTGGTGCTCGCACCGATGGCCACTCTAACCTAACCTTACCTAACCTATTGAATGGAAAATAATGAAGAAGACGCAATGAGCTGTTAGGAATTAGCTGGTACTGAATTCGTCTTGGCTGTACACGTGCCCTGTAGGGAAAATCTATACTTCAAAACTAGTGCGCATCGAGTGCATTCAGATCTACTACCAGTTCGCTAACTATTTCTTTTACATGCTTTCAACTGGCGAATTTAACATGACGTTGTCCTAGGCGGTATAACCTTTTCACTAGCTCCGATCTAGATACAAATTGCCACTTTCGAACTAGTTCTTTATTGACACTACTAGTGTAAAAATTTACAGCTAATATCTTTTCTTGCTACTATTTCGCTGGTTTCGAACCGTGCCGAAACTCTACCGGTTGCATCAAGTAAAATTGTATCCCTTTTTAGTTAGATCCGCACTGGTACGAAAGTGTTGGGAGTAAAGGTATATTCATAATACAAGCTCCTTAAAGCTGGTACCAATTTTTTTGTTGGTGACCTATTGCTGAAATATATGTTAAATATGAAATATAAAAATCCAAACTGTCGAATTTATAGCGGGAAAAAATCTAGTTACCAACGAGCACTTGTCACTTTAGGTCTAGTTCCGAACCAGCAATTTGTATCACTAGTTACTGACTTCCCTTCAGGATATACATATAAAGCGCTAGCATAGCGAAACCGAACAGGTGTCGGCTGGAAATCAGCTGGTTGGTACTTTTTAATATGATTTGACACTTCAACTTCCAGCGCAGTACGATTTTGACATTAGTGCAATGAATTACAAAAACGAAGTGCATGGATTTTTTATTTATGTTTGAATATACATACGTCGCCGTGATGTTACCTTGTGTTCTGCCATGAAAAATTCCTCGATAAACCTCACATACACTGAATGAGTCCATAGTGTTACCAGAAGTTTGCTCAATGACCAAACTGAAACCGCTATCAAAATCCAGGACCTATCTTGTAAAATAACTCCGCTTCTTGCCAATAACTAGACGTTTTTAGGACATATGCTTCTTCTTGATCTCATTGCTGTGCTACTCAGCACAAAATATGCTCGTTCGTTTTCTCCTCCAAACTGCACTTACCACATCTTCTATGAAGCATGTGACACCAAAATGTAGTGGCTGGACACTTAACTTAAATTAACCATTTTAAGCCTACAGTCTCCTCATTTCAGTGAAAAGAGTAACTTTGTTAGCCTACGGATTTAAGATACATTTTGTAGGCCCCGCGCTTGGGTTCACGCCGGCGCAGTACGATTTTGACATTAGTGCAATGAATTACAAAAACGAAGTGCATGGATTTTTTATTTATGTTTGAATATACATACGTCGCCGTTATGTTACCTTGTGTTCTGCCATGAAAAATTCCTCGATAAACCTCACATACACTGAATGAGTCCATAGTGTTACCAGAAGTTTGCTCAATGACCAAACTGAAAACCGCTATCAAAATCCAGGACCTATCTTGTAAAATAACTCCGCTTCTTGCCAATAACTAGACGTTTTTAGGACATATGCTTCTTCTTGATCTCATTGCTGTGCTACTCAGCACAAAATATGCTCGTTCGTTTTCTCCTCCAAACTGCACTTACCACATCTTCTATGAAGCATGTGACACCAAAATGTAGTGGCTGGACACTTAACTTAAATTAACCATTTTAAGCCTACAGTCTCCTCATTTCAGTGAAAAGAGTAACTTTGTTAGCCTACGGATTTAAGATACATTTTGTAGGCCCCGCGCTTGGGTTCACGCCTTTACTACTTGGTCGATCATGTGCAACTCTCGATCAATCTGAATTGGACTTTTACGACACAAGCTTTTGGGGATGCGCACCTGTAGGCTAGCTCATCCGCTTTTTTTTCCGGATCAGCGCGGTATACGGCAGACCCTACCCTTTCCATTACTTTGTAGCCGTCGGTGTAATGTGTATAGCCTCGTCTGCTTTTTAAGCACCCCCTGCGCCAACCTTTGAAGCGCAGGTACAGAATTAGGTAGTATATGCGTCCGGTATTAGATGACACTAGGCTACTGTGGCCGCATGGCCTCCGCTCAAACTGCCCCGATGCATTGAGTGCCCAGGTGGCATACACTGCAGCCTAATCTTTTGAGGTAGGTTTCTTTGAGAGAGAGAGGGCGATAGACCCCATGTACACCCTAGCATTATTTTACATGCATAAAGTGCCGTCGGAGCCGTCTTCACTATTTCCTCCTCCACAACTTGCTGTCTAGAATGATTCCTGAATATTTTATACAACGTTTATCCTGCAGCCCCCTCGGCCCCCTTGCTGGTTTACGCTTAGCACGATTCGGGACCATATACCTCTTATGACCGATTTTTCAGTACGGATATGGTTTTGTTTCCTAAGGTCCGGTTTTTCAGTGGGAGTTTAAACTCCTGTCAGAATTGACTAGAGTTTAACCCTGCCACTTCGCCCGCTTAAGGTGAAATTAGCAGCAAAATTTTATTTTATCGAACAAAGTGGCTAGATCCTAAAGAGCTTTTAGTATTTGCCAAGAGGAAGGAGTTATTATAAAATATACCTTGCTTTCTGATAAGGTTTTTTCAGTTTGATCGTTGAGCAAACTTTTGGTAACACTATAGTCCTCACAGACCAGCCAGTACAACCTAACCTAACGGCATATTTACGTTTTTTACGTACATTAACGATTTTAGAAAAATTCTATCTCATCTCTATCGATTTCGATAAGGGCTCATCCGTCATCGGCATCCTTTTCCGTTCCAAGAAGTAAGATGACATCAAACTGAAACAAATTGTCTTCAAACTAAAACCGTTTCCAAAAAATTCAAATATGTAACCTATCAGAAATATGAACATGTTTCGTAATGAAATAAGAATATCCTCCAGTTAAGAATGTTAGTTAGCATTCAGTTATAATATAGTTTTTTCATTTTCATACCATTTTCTAGTTCCTGTCGAAAACGCCTTTTTCAGAATTTGTTTCAAAAATGCGTTATCTCAGATATTTTTCATAAATTTTCCTCTCTCAGGTGAAAACCCTATTGAAGTCATACAGAGATAGGGCATTCTTGAAAAAATGATATCGTCGGTCCCATGAAGACTAACACTTTTTTGTTTATCGAAGACAAGCACAGTTCACGAACAACTGAAACGTGTTAGTTTTCCGCGCAGAGAAGAAAAAGGTGTTAGTCTTCCGACAATATGATATAGGGGCATTTTGAAAGCGCCAGCCGAGATAGGCTGATATTCCACTCAGCAGTCGATACATGCAGTATTCAGAATTAACAAATAATTACAAAAATATAGTTCAACTAAAAAATAATAAAGACTTCATTATAAAACCACAACTTTTATCGTTACTTATGACTCATCCCATAATTCTGAATCTGAATAAATCGTGATTATTAAATTTAAATTTCGCACACCAAAAAACAAAAAAAACAACAAAAAAAAAAAAAACACAAAAAACATTGTTTTTTTCTGTTGTTTGACTTAATTCTCAGAAAGTGGTGTGCGGGAGTTTTTTTAGTTGGAGTTAGTTTGGTTTAGGTTTAGTAGTTAGGGGTTTCAAGAGTTTTTGGTTACAGTTCTTAGTTAGTTTTGAGTTTTTCAGTTGGTTTAACATTTGTTTTGGTTTAGTAGGTTTGAGTTTTAGTTTTTTTTTGAGTGGGGAGTCTTCTCTTTTTTGTTTGTTGGTAAGTTTTTGTTCCGTTTGAGTGTTTCGGGAGTAAGGGTGTTTTGTTTGTTGTAAGGGTTTTTAGTGTTTGTTGTTAGTTTTTTTTTGTTTAAAGTTTTAAAGGTAAGTATTTTACAGGTAAGTAGGAGGTTTATTTAGTTGTGGGTTGTTTTTTAGTTTTTTTTTGTGAGTTGTAACAGGAAGCAGTTTTTGTTTGGTTTGTTGTTAGTAGGTTTTTAAGTTTATGCGGCGGGTGGGGAGAGTGTGTTTTTTGAAGTTTAATTTTTTTTAACGTTTGTTTTGAGTTGTTTATTTTGGTTGTTTTTTTTTTGTTTTTTGTTTTTTTAGTGTTTAACAATTCAATAATTGTGTTCCCATTTTATTTTTGCAAACATAAATAAACAAAAAAATTTTATTTAAAACGCGAAATTAGAAATGAATTTGATTAGACGGACAGACACGACGACTAACTAACGACGGAAAAACGAAAAAAGGGGAAAAATTGTTAATGAGAACATTTTCTTCCGATAACTTTAAAGTATTACATTTAACGACTGCATTTATATATAAACAAGCAACATTCAAACATACCAAAGAGGCACGCCTTAAACTTGTCAATATTTTATAAAGTCATACCAAATAATTAGAACTTATAATAATTAATAAATATAAAAAAATGCCTTCACCAACAAAGTCACTAAATCAACGTGATCGTATACGAGATCCACGCGAAGATATTTTACTTTGAAACAAATTTCAGAAGATGATGGGCATTCTTACGCGTGCCTACAACAACAATCCTTATAAGTGGTGGCGGTAGTATCGGCGGTGGTACAGCAATACATAATCGTCGACGTAGTACCTATCGTTTCAGATCATTCTTTTGGATCGTTATACAGAACGCGGTGCGAGAAGAAGGTAAAAACACAGAAAATTCTTTCTAATGCATATTAAGCTGCTAGAATGACATGTAAACAAACCAACAAAAACCACCTGCTTTTATGTAGATCAAATGCACTGTTTTTATTTATACTTACGCTATTTTTCTTGCAAAAAAAAAAAAAATGTTGTCGCAATTTGAGCGAACTTAGCGACGTGTGAGCCACTCATCATATTTCTGGTACTAGAGACAAGCCACTGCACAGTTTATAGTAAATGAAAAAATAAATTGTGCTAATTGTTATGCTTTGCAAACGTCACATTATTTGTTTTGTATTTAGTTTCTTAATTGTTGTTGTTTGTTTTTTCTATTCTTACGCCCACCCACTTTATTGCATTATTATTAGGCGCCTCTGTTCTGAAAATGAAAGAAGAAAAATTTTGTCCGCACTCTTCTCCGCTCATCCGCCACGTTGGAGCAAAAGAATAATGAATTAGAAATGAAAAAAAAATTTATGTAAACTTTATGTTAATTATTATAAAAATATTTAGAATGATTTTAATACTATAATCCAATTCATTTGATATATATATTATTATTGATATCTATTTTGTCTTAGCGCAATGTCCTTGATTAATTTTTAAATTTTATTCGTGAAAATTGGGTGAGAAGTGTTGGTGAAATACTTGAGTGAATTGAAATCTGGGAATTTATCAGGAGAGAGGGGGGAATAAGGATTATTGATGAATTAATTGAATTGACCCATGTCTGTTTTAGATATTATGCCTAAGGTTTCGCTTCGGAAGACTCGGAAAGTTGTTAGGACAAGT
This sequence comes from Eurosta solidaginis, assembly GCA_029619165.1. NCBI lineage: Eukaryota > Metazoa > Arthropoda > Insecta > Diptera > Tephritidae > Eurosta > Eurosta solidaginis. The sequence continues at coordinate 105,208 of JARSSU010019014.1, forward strand.
TTATTTAGCTCCCATGGACTAGCGAATGGTCAATAGCAAGAGATGCTCAACTCCTATATTACTATAAGCGCCCTTTGTTTTTTTTTTTTTCTTTTTTTTTTTTTTTTTTTTTTTTTTTTTTTTTTTTTTGCCTGCCCTATGCATCATAGACACAGATACAAAGTTACACTTCAAATATAAAAAAAAAAAAAAAAAATTGCCCCCGAAACCCAACCACCAAAACGCCATTCGGTTTATTATAAATGCAACTTTTTTATGGAAGCTTTTGATTTCTCAAATGTTAAGTGCAAAGCAAAAAACAAAAAAGCACTACTTCCTCTTCCCTTTCAGATCATGGACTAAACTGAGCACTCTTTCTTTTGGGTATATAAAAAAAAAGAATTTTACACTAACAATATTAACAACCTCCTAAAAAATTATTCAAAAAATATTTATTGCAGTTGAAAATTGAAAAAAAAAAAAAAAAACAAAAAAAAAAAAAAAAAAAAAGAGAAAAAAACAAAAAAAAATTTGTATTCAAAATTTATTCATAATAAAGAAAAGAAGGAACGTAAATAATTTTTTTTAAATAATTAAAAATTACTCCAGTCGTTTAGTTAAGTGTTTTGTTTCGGTATTTGAGGTGGTAAGAAATTAAGAAAAGGACCTCTTTTAGAAGAGCAAAACTTTATAGTAGTTACCCGCCCTCTTTTTCTTTATTTGACGTGTTATTGTTAATGGACTGGAAAACACTCTGGTCAATAGACTGAAGTCGATCTCTATTTAAAAAAAGGTCTTTCCTGTTTTGAACCTAAAAGTCCCCCCCCCGCGTCTCGCATACGTCCATAAATATATAAAGCATATCTTTATTACGGATCCAAGAGCGGGAACAAATATAGTAAATTAAATAAAAAAAAATAATAACACTTTTTTAGTAGAAGTTTTTTTAGAAGTTTTTTTTTTCATTGTTAAATTGCAAACAAGAAGCCAAGAATTATCTTAAGGAGGGACTACAAAACTATCTTGTAGTTTAGCTAATGTATAAAAAAAATTAAAAAAGTGGACTTAGGTCTTCCACAAACCGGCATCACCAGAACGAAATTCATTTA